>PVIU01011292.1:0-65409 GCA_004026605.1 Ondatra zibethicus
CAAATGGAAAAAAGAAAGCATATTCAACAAGTGGTGCTGGCATAACTGGATATCAACATGTAGACAAATGAAAGTAGACCCTTATCTATCACCATGTACAAAACTCAAGTCCAAATGGATCAAAGACCTCAACATAAAGCCAGCCACACTGAACCTTATAGAAGCCAAATTCTTTTTATGAAGCTACAGTTACCCTGATACCAAAACCACACAAAGACGCAACCAAGAAAGAGAATTACAGACCAATCTCACTCATGAACATCAATGCAAAAATTCTCAGTAAAATACTAGCAAACCGAATCCAAGAACACATCAAAAAAAATCATCCATTTTGATCAAGTAAGCTTCATCCCAGAGATGCAGGGCTGGTTCAACATATGAAAATCTATCAATGTAATCCATCATATAAATAAACTGAAAGAAAAAACCATATGATCATTTCATTAGATGCTGAAAAAGCATTTGACAAAATTCAGCACCCCTTTATGATAAAGGTCTTGGAGAGATTAGGGATACAATGTTCATATCTAAATATAATAAAAACACTATACAGCAGGCCGACAGCTAACATCAAATTAAATGGAGAGAAACTCAAAGCGATTCCACTAAAATCAGGAACAAGACAGGACTGTCTACTCTCCCCATATCTCTTTATTATAGTGCTTGAAGTTCTAGCAATAGCTATAAGACAGAATAAGGAGATCATGGGGATTCGAATTGGAAAGAAAGAAGTCAAACTTTCATTATTTGCAGATGATATGATATTGTACATAAGTGACCCCAAAAACTCTACCAAAGAACTTCTACAGCTGATAAATACCTGCAGTGATGTGGCAGGATACAAAATCAACTCAAAAAAAAATCAGTAGCCCTCCTATACCCAAAGGATAAAGAAACAGAGAGGGAAATCAGAGAAACATCACCTTTCACGATAGCCACAAATAGCATAAAGTATCTTGGGGTAAAACTAACCAAGGAAGTAAAAGATCTATTTGACAAGAACTTTAAGACCTTGAAGAAAGAAATTGAAGAGGATACCAGAAAATGGAAGTATCTGCCATGCTCCTGGATTGGTAGGATCAATATAGTAAAAATGGCAATTCTACCAAAGGCAATCTACAGATTCAATGCAATCCCCATCAAAATCCCAACAAAATTCTTCACAGACCTTGAGAGAACAATAATTAAGTTTATATGGAAAAACAAAAAGCCCAGGATAGCCAAAACAATCCTATACAATAAAGGAACTTCTGGAGGCATTACCATCCCTGACTTCAAACTCTATTACAGAGCTACAGTAATGAAAACAGCTTGGTACTGGCATAAAAACAGAGATGTTGACCAATGGAATTGAATCGAAGACCCAGATATTAATCCACAAACCTATGAACACCTCATATTTGACAAAGAAGCTAAAAGTATACAATGGAAGAAGAAAGCATCTTTAACAAATGTGCTGGCATAACT
Source organism: Ondatra zibethicus (assembly GCA_004026605.1). Classification (NCBI taxonomy): domain Eukaryota; kingdom Metazoa; phylum Chordata; class Mammalia; order Rodentia; family Cricetidae; genus Ondatra; species Ondatra zibethicus. Next base: position 1,468 of record PVIU01011292.1, read on the forward strand.
GGATGTCAACCTGTAGGAGAATGAAAATAGATCCTTATCTATCTCCATGCACAAAACTCAAATCCAAATTGATTAAAGACCTCAATATAACTCTGACCACACTTAACCTGATAGAAGAGAAAGTGGGAAGTAGCCTGCAATACATGGGCACAGGAGACCACTCCCTATGTAAAACCCCAGTGGCACAGACAATAAGAGCAACAATGAATAAATGGGACCTCCTGAAACTGAGAAGCTTCTGTAAAGCAAAGGACACTGTCATTAAGACAAAAAGACATCCTACTAATGGGAGAAGATCTTCACTAACCCCACATCAGACAAAGGCCTGATCTCCAAAATATACAAAGAACTCAAGAAACTAGACATTAAATTGCTAAATTACCCAAATAAAAAATGGGGTAATGATCTGAACAGAGAATTCTCAACAGAAGGAGTTCGAATGGCCAAAAGATACTTAAGATCATGTTCAACTTCCTCAGCGATCAGGGAAATGCAAATCAAAACAACTTTGAGATACCATCTTACACCTGTCAGAATAGCTAAAATCAAAAACACCAATGATAGCCTATGCTGGAGAGGATGTGGAGTAAGGGGAAACACTCGTCCATTGCTGGTGGGAATGCAAACTTGTGCAACCACTTTGGAAATCAGTGTGGTGGTTACTCAGGAAATTGGGAATCAACCTTCCTCAGGATCCAGCAATACCACTCTTGGGAATGTACCCAAGAGATGCCCAATCATACTACAAAAGCATTTGTGCAACTATGTTCATAGCAGCATTATTTGTAATAGCCAGAACCTGGAAACAACCTAGGTGCCCCTCAATGGAAGAGTGGATCAAGAAAGTGTGAAATATAAACACATTAGAATACTACTCACAGGTAAAAAACAATGACATCTTGAATTTTGCCTGCAAATGGATGGAAATAGAAAACGCTATCCAGATTGAGATAACCCAGACCCAAAAAGATGATTATGGTATGTACTCACTCATTAGTGGATCCTAGCCATAAACAAAGAACATTAAGCTTATAGCTCACAAGCCTAGAGAAGCCAAGTAGCAAGGTGGACCCAGAGAAAATCATATATAGATCCTCCTGGAAATTGGAAGCAAACAAGATCGCCGGGCAAAAGGTGGAGGCATGGGAATGGGGATGGGGGGAGGTAGGGTTGGAGGGTGAGTGAAAGGGAGAGAGGGAGGGAGAAGTGAGAAGGGATGAACTGGGCAGAGCTTGCGGGAGTGGGCGGGTGGTGATGGAGGAAAGGTGGATATTGGAGAAGGGAATAAGATATCTACATTAAGGGAGTCATTTTAGGATTGGCAAGAGTCTTGGCTCTAGAGGGGTTCACAGGTTCCACAGGGATGTCCCCAGCTAGGTACTTGGGCAGCAGAGGAGAAGGTGCCTGATCTAGCCTTGTCCCATAGTCACATTGATGAATATCTTGATCATCACCATAGAAATTTCGTCCGATCGATGGAGATAGAGACAGAGACCCACATTCACATCAGAGCAATGGACTGAGCTCCCAAGGTCCAGTTGAAGAGCAAAAGGTGTGCCTGATCTAATGGGAGCTCACCAAATTCAGCTGGACCAGGACTGAATGAGCAATGATCAAACCAGAATCTCTGAATGTGTCTCTCAATGGGGGCTGACTGAGAAGCCAATGATAATGGCACTGGAACCTACTCTTCTGCATGTATTAGCTTTTTGGGAATCTAGTCTATATGGATGCACACCTTCCTAGGCCAGGATAGAGGGGGGAGGGTCCTGGGCTTCCCACAGGGCAGGGTACACTGCCCCCTCTTAAGGAAGCAGGAGGAGGGAGGAGGGTTAGTGGGGGAGCGGGAGGGGACTGGGAGAGGGGGAGGAAGTGTAAATTTTTTGAATGAAAAATAAAAGAATATTAAAAAAATGAAATTTAAGAAAAATGTGTAATGTAGAATATACAATAGGCCAAATATGTGAACAGGAAACTGGAAATACCTCTTAGCCAATCCTAAAAATGACTTGCAGTCATTTTAAAGCTGCCTAGAAATTATTTATCATGTCTGATACAATGTGTGATAATATAGATATACATAGGTGAAAGTTTGTTGAAATTAAACCCAATTGAAAAGAAAGGCACCAGCATAGGGAAAAGATCATTTGTTTTGGCATCTTATCCAAGTAAAAGTTTAAATACACTCTCACATTCAGGAAGTTAATACCTCCTTCCAGAGTTAGTAATTTCTGAAACTGACCGATAGAGCTGTCTTCTCTTGTGTCTAATACCATATTTAATAAAGATCCAGGGCTTTACCCGTCATGGTGGGAAGGGCTACTAAGAATAAATACAACCCAATAAATATGCCCCCAGCCTATCCTAACTCCAAAATTACATCTGAGAAAATGAAATTGCAATCAACTACAGATGGCTCAACAGAGAAGAACTCTTCATAGGAAATGTTAGATGCCTATCTTTATTTATTTGTTGTGTACTAGGCTCTTTAACAACATTTTTATATTTTTAGATAGTAAATTACCAAACTTATGTTACAGATAAACTATCTGTGAATAAACTATTGGTGAAAATAAAAAAAAAATTACCCCAATTTTCCTATGCTGCAAGAAGGAAGGCCTGAATTCTACTCCAGACTTGTTAGATTCCCCAAGTACAGAACTTCCAGACAACTCTGGAGCATCCACAAATGCTGCTAAATGATGCTATTTATTAACAGTAGCTGCATATGTAAAAAGAATGCTGTTATCTAGGAAGCTGACTGTGGGACCATATTCACATTTCTCATTTGTTGGGCCCTAGACAAGGATGCCGATGAACATCTGCATGCTCAATATTAAAAGTAATAAATACATTTAATAAGCTGCTACATAAAATATGGCCTATATTGCTGTCTCCATACATGTACTGGATAATGTCTAGGAGGCCAGGTTCAAATTAAATGTCTCTGCCTAATTGCAGAGCTTCCTGCCTTTCCTGATCCTCCCTGTACACTCTTGCAAGCTCTCTCTGTCTCTGTGTGTCTGTGTGTCTGTCTTTCTGTCTCTCTCTTTCTTTTTCTCTTTCACAACACACACAGACATACACATAAACACACACAAACACACACATATATTGCAAAGGGCCTGCTGTGCACATCGACATCTCTAGGTAGTCCCTTCTGCACACAGATGTTTCGTAGATGCTGTTGGACTTGTCTATCTCTGAAGAATAGACTAAAGTCCTGGCTAAGCTCAGATTCCTCTAGACAGGGGATTCTGCCCACTAGAGCACATGCTGGAAACAGTGTTCAAACAAGCTGTCTTTGAACTTGACACAGTCTTTGAATTGTTAGTTACTAGTCTTCATCAAGTTAATTATGAAAACATGGAAGTAATCACTTGGCATCTGTGGCAGCCATGTGACATTGCTGCTATATCCAAATGTAAAGATGCAATATATCTTAAAAATTGGGTTTGAATGAGAAATCATAAATGGGAAGGCAGGGCTCTTCCCACAGATAGAAAAACTGTTTAGAAAATGGAGGAAAGGAAAGGAAAACACTCGGTTCACCTTGCCTTCCCTCACAGCATCCCCCAATGTGGGAATAGACCTTGCTTGAGAAAGAATCTCTTAAGCATGGACTTCCAAAATGAGATTCCTCTCAGTTCAAGAGAAGCAGAGTCAGCAGCGAGTCCATCTTCATTTGCAGCCTAATTTCACAGATCCACATGTAGGGCTGTGAGCCTCTGTAGAGCCTCTAGAATCATAAAGGCCGGCTTCAGCATTACTGTGCTCGCTTGGGGATCCCACATGACAAAAAGCAGATCCATCACTAAAAGGCAGCTAACAGGAAACCACTCCCTCTGTGAATCTCCCACCAACAGTGGGTTGCTGATTAGCTTCAGTGGGAAAAATCAGGTCAACGTCAAAAAAAAAATCAGCTCCTTTTATTTAACTAGGCACTATTTTCTACAATTCAATAGAAAGATTTTAGCTGTGGTATTCTCTGGTCAGTTTTTGCTGAAGACACACTCCTCAGCCATGATTTTTTGTTTTGTTTATTTGGGTGGTTTTGATTTGGGGGTTGTTTTTTGTATGTATGTATGTATGACGGCTAGGAAAGAGATTTTAAAATGCAGGGAAGAAATCTTGAAATTTAGAAATGTTTTTCTAGAAAAATCGACTTTAAAGAGCAAAACAAATGTAACTCAAAATCCCATTTGCAATGGTCTTAATGGGATTGCCTAAATAAATGTTCGTGCCGGTAGGAAATTGTTTTTAAATGACCTTGGATAAGGAATACTTTTTACACTGTAATTTTTTTCTTTGTAATCTATTTGCTCAATGTGTAACACCCATCTCCTCTACTCTTTATCCACCCCCTTCCTTTTGGCCTTCTCCCAGTTCACACATATGTATGCCAACATCAACACTCAGAGATGGTGAGAATGATAAATGTTCCCTTGTGTTTAAATACTCTATTTAACTATTAATAAACAATAAGCTTAGCAAATACATATTTTTATACAGATCACATAACAAGACTATACGTTTAAAGTAATAAATGCCTAGCTGTATTGTGGTCTTGTGTTAACAACATATTAACTTTTTATTCAATTCTAGTAGAGTCTGAAGACATTTTTCATTGAAATGTAGAATTTGGCATGGGGAGGTGATTCTGTTGGTAAAGTACTTGCTATGCGAACATGAGCTTAATCCCAAGCACCTACATAAAAGTATTAAGTGTGATGATGTGCTGTTGTGATTCCAGCACTAGGGGAATAGAGATAGGAGGGTGGATCCCCGGGGCTTACCAGCTGCCAACCTAGTCTATTAGGCAAGTTCCAAGCTAGCAAGAGACTTTGCTCAACAGGCAAGGAAAGGTGGGCCTGAGGAATGGCTTCAGGACTGTCCTTTGGAATCAACATGTATGTACATCACAAACAAGCATGCACATGCACATGTGCAAATACACACAGAGACATATAGAATTTGATGATTGAGAATTTATCCAGGCACGTTCCATAAAAATAAACCGAAAGAAGTCCATCTACCAGGATAAGTAGGTATTTTATGATAGACTGACCCCTTTTACTGCAAGGCCAGGGTTTTGTGCAGCAGCAAAGATCACCATTAACTTTACATGAAGGTTAAATTAAAGATATTAAGCCAACAAAATTTTCAATATCACACTTAAAATTATGTAAACACTCTTCAGTGCCACCAATACCTTAGTGAAATCTAAGTTCCCATAAGTACCTACACGTTTATAACCCCGCAGTTGTCTGTCAACAATAGCCCTTTTTGCTCAAACAATCGCTTGGTCTCTTGAGGCACAGATGATTTCTGTCTTTTTTCTCATTCTTTTATGCCAGGGCCCTATATCTAGACATTTTAATTGTATAGATACAAGGCCTAATCAGAAACCTTTGTTTTTAACATATCCCCCCATGATGATTACAATACAAATGCTCCATGAAACTGCATGAGAGAAACACCATACTGTGCCATGAGTTTTGTTAATTGTTGAATGGGACAACTCCTTTTTATTGACAATTTAAATTGATTTGATTTTGATGGTCAAGATAACAAGATGGGCAAAAGTACAGTTTCACAGTGATTCATAAACCATTAAGCATTATCTTCTTGTGCTCCTGAGACACCCCACTCCAATGATGAGCTATTGGCAATTAATGGCTACATAGAAAGGCAAAGTAATTTTCTTCACTGGTGTAGCCACTGTTAAGTTGCTCATGAGCCAACAGATACCCTTCCACTCCTTCTTATACAAACAGTCTTAATGAAACCTAGTGAAAAACAGAGAAAGGATAAGAATAGGAGAGGACTTGTTGGGAAGGAAGAATTCTGTAGCAGCGAAGGGAGCTAAGAGAGCAATGGGGTGAGAATGACAAAAATGTATCATATAGGAATGGAATTATCAACAAATAGAACATGCTTTAAGTAAGTCCTTTCTTAGTTTGTGCACGGGATTAGATAGAGGCTGCCCCAGTCCAGTATCAAGGATGCCTAAGTACTTATAAGACGTGCGTAGTTGTAGTTCATAACCTATCTACATACTCTCTACTCTAAATCACCACTGCATTACTTTATACCTAATGCAAATTCTCTGCAAGTACTTGCCAGACTTCATAGTTCAGGGAATAATGACAGGAACACCTGCAAGCATTCAGTATAGATGCAATTTTAAAATCAATTTCCACTCATGCTTGGTTGAATCCATAGAGGCAGGACCCACAAATATAGAGGGCAGATTGTGTTATGGAAATTGATTGAATAGACAATCAATTATACTTAAAGTTGCCAAAGTAATTCAGACCCCTAGTTTCTTATAAGAAAGTTCTTAAAGTTCCAAACACATAGAAGGAAACAAGACGGTGACTGCACATCACTATAGCTCTGTAGTTAAGAGGCTCACAGAAGGAATATCTGCCAGTTAAAAAAGTTGCTGCTGTTTAATAATTGCACAGAGACACGCATCAGGATGTCATATATAAATGCATATGCATGAAAAGAACAAAGAATCCAAAGTTAGAGATGTACTTCCCTGTAAAGCACTACCCAGGTTGGCACTGTGAGCAAACTGATTTCAGAGTCCTTTTACCTAAATGACATTTGGATTTCCTTTCTGCAAAAATTGTCCTTCGAACTCATCCTAACATCTGACTGATCGTTTCATTAAGCAATGGATTGGATAAAAGCTTTGATATGTATATGAGCCTCATGTTTCAATTTTTTGATAGTTCTTGTTTTTGTCTTTATTTTGATACAGGCTATAATAGAGCATGTAGCACAGGATGACCTTGAAGCCTGGTGTCTCTGAGCACTAGGATTATAGGTTTTCATCATGACACCACCTCATATTTTAATTTCTGAGAGAGCTGTGCTCTGGAAGGCTTGGATAATCCTCTGAGATGTTCTTAGGTGCTCACCTGCTGAAGTCAGAGACACACCTTCACGTAGCCCCTCCTGAGAGGCTCCAGAGGCAGGAAACACCTTCATTGCTTCTCTGCTCAGCCTCCTGACGCCTCTGTCTGTTTCTGTTTCTTGTACAATGTGGTTCTGACTCTCATTTGTATACATTGTGCCCCACCCCACCAATTGCTAGAAGCTGGATCTGGTTTCATGGTTGTGGAAGGCATGATTATCTGTTTCAAGATGATGGACATCTGTCTGGATCAAAGAAGAAGCCAAAGAGATGTTTTCTGCCTGCCAGTCTGTCTGCTTCTTTCTGTGCTCACCCTAATTAAGAAAATGTTTTAGACACATTAAAAGGAAACAACACTTTGAGATAGAAAATCATGATATTTTGTGTTTCTGTTTTATTTTTACATTTGGCTTCAACTAATGTGCTCATTTTTTTGTATGCATGAGTTTAACTCTTTGTTGTTCTTGTCTGTTTTTTGAAAAAAAGATCTCATGTAGCCCATGAACCTACTGGATAACCAAGGATGACCTCTATAGGTCTGCAATTTTTGCTTGACTTTCCAATTTTTCTTACTTTTAAGAAATGTTAAGATCAGATGATTTGGGGGCCAGAAAGATGGCTACACAGTTAGAGCATGTACTGCTCTGCCAGAGGACCCAAGTTCAGTACCCAAGACTCATAAAGGCTGGCTCAGAACTGTCTGTAACTCCATCTCAGAGACTCCTGACAACCACTTCTGGTACCCATACACACAAAGGGGTACCTATCCATATTCTCCATCCTCTTCTGATATCCATGCACATCCTCCATCATCTTCTGGTACCCATATACATCCTCCATATTATTCTGGTACCCATACACATCCTCCATCCTCTTCTGGTACCCATACACATCCTGCATCCTCTTCTGGTATCCATAAAGAGTAGTATTCACTCAAACAGACTCAAAAATACATATTAGTAAAAATAATAAAAATAAATGATCTTTTAAAGATTAGATGATATATTTGAAAACAAAGGAATTCTTCTTTTATTTCTTTATAGAAATGAATGGGTGTACTTACAGGGGCAATGAGCTATATCGACAGTAAAGGCACATGCCACCAAGTCTGACAACCTGGGTTCATTTCCCAGGATTTACATGGCAGAAGGACAAAACTGACTTTAACAAATCATTCTCTGACTTCCACATGCCTAACTTGGCATGCACCTCCAACCCTAATTAGTAATAACTAATATAATTTAAAACTGTAAAACTCAGACACACACATGACATTTCTAAACTGCTCCAAAAAATAAAGAACCTGAATATTACATACAATTATGGCCCTTTACAAGAAGTCAAGTAAATGGGTAGCCCAGAATATTCAACTAACAAAATATCCATCATTTAATATTTAATTAGAGCCAGAAATTATGGCATTACAGAAGGTGTTCATATACAAATTGAATTTCCCATAATCAAGACGCACCGTTGGGCAAATCAGATGAGACTGGCTTTATAATGCGGGGCTAGAAAGTAACTGCTTGTCTTTCGCTGTTTGTATCTGACCATGCTTTTATGTAAGAATTCTTAATTTTTAAAAATTCATGAATTTTCAAAAGATCTTATGCTATTTTACTGGCCAAATAAGCTAACATTATAAAACTCTAAGAACATCAAAACTATAAACTCATATCAAGTAAAATTAATTATAACTCATTACAATCCTAACAAGCTTTTTATATAAACATCTATATTCTGTGGCGTTTCGATTTTAACATAATTTGCAAGATCCTTGGTTAACTCAAAAACCCTTGGGCTAATTTTAAACAGACTCCATTAATAATCTTCAGATACACGGATTTTTTCTGAGTAACACATTACAGATCCTCTTTTATTCATTATGGGGCTTCATCTCAGTAAGTTGAAAACATAACTTGCAAATGTATTAGGACACCTTACCCTCTGAATTTCATAGAGCAGCAATGCAGCATACATATGGTGGCAACCGACTTGTGCATCCTTGTGATATCGGATCCCACAGTGGGCTATGGCTCACTCCAGCTGCTGAGTGCAGCTTGAGTGAGCTGGGCTGCATTCCACTAGCTTGGGGAAAGTTCAGAGGCTGAACTTGTAAGAATTATTTTATTGAATGTTTATTTCTATGACAATATTGAAAAGTTGAAACGCCTCAAATGGAGTGGTTACAAATAAGTGAAGGACAGTCTGATGAAACCCAAGTACAGGCTTAGTATAGATGCCTTTCTTTGCTTCTTGATACATGCAGGGGCGTGGAGCTTGGATAATGTGTTTGAATACGCTCATCCTTGACATGTGAATAATGCATGAGACTGACATGAGCTGCTATCAGGAATGAGCCCTAGTGGTTCATTTGCTAAACTGTTAGTGGAATAGGCAACTCTCAATGACCTGCATTCCACAAATCAGGAAACACTTAATTGGGTGAAAGTTGTATACAGTACCAGTGATTAAGATGGCTGCAGAATAATGAGCATACCCCCATGCCTGTAAGACAGTGGGGCACAGCCACAGCGGTAAGACAGTGGGGTAAGGCCATGCATATAAGACGGTGGGGTACACCAATGACAGTAAGACAGTGGGGTACAGTTGTGTCTGTGATACAGTGGGGGTACACCCATTCCGGTAAGAGGGTTGGGTACAGTTGTGCCTGTAAGACAGTAGGGGAACACCAATTCCATTAAGACACTGAGGTACAGTTGTTGGGCCTGTAAGACAGTGGGGTACACCTACCTATGTTGGTAAGATAGTGGGATGCATTCTTAGCTTTGTCCTGGCGAAGACTAGTGCGTAAAGAGTAAAGAACTTAGTTAAGTTTGTTAAGTAAGTTGAGACTCTTGGAAAGCCCTAAACTATTTACCTTGGTAGATGATAACTAAGTCTGTAAAAATCAATGTTAAAATGTCGCCAAAGGGACTGAGGACATTGACTTGGTGGGTAAGAGCACTTGCTGAGCAAACCTGAGAACCTGAGTTTGGATCCCCGACACCTGAAAAAAGTCGGGCATGACCCTGGGCAGCTTCCCCCGTGCTGAGGGGTTGATGGAAACAGAATGCAGGATCGCTGAGCAAGCCTAGCAAAAACAAAATAAAACAAAAAGCAGGAAACAGAAGAAAACTCCTCCCTCCTCTCCAAAGGCCATCAAGTTGGAGGTTTAATGAGAGACCATATCTTAAAAGAATAAAGTAGAGAATAACAAAGCAGGGCACCTGAAGTCTTCCTCTGATTCCTACATAGGTACATGCTCATATATGTACCCACACACACGCAGGCACAGACACACATGCACACACACACACACACACACACACAGAGAGAGAGAGAGAGAGAGAGAGAGAGAGAGAGAGAGGAGAGAATTTTAAAATATTAAAAAGATTGTTCAGTCCCAATAAGTTTATTTCTAATTAATTTACAAGGGAACTTACGAAACTGCCAAATGCTGTATTCGCGCGGGCTAGAACTTGGCATCCTCTGCATCAAACTGACTGGCCTCAGCCTTGTTCCGACTTAACAAAGGGCAGGCAGGCAGTGGTTATTCTTGACCACTGCATCGTCTGTCAAAACAGGATCCAGGACTCAGCAGGAAAGCACGCTGTGCTGCGCTTCTTTTTGTCATGTACCCAATTATCATTATCACCGTTTAATAGAAGAGCATAAAATCTGCTCTCTTTAAAAAATGCTAAAGTCACATTTTGGATTCTACAGAAGCAGTTATTGAGACAATTTAACATTCAAGGCTCAACACGGCATTCAAGGAAGACAGAGGAGAAGCAAAGTTGGACCCTGGAGAAGCTGCATCACCCTCTCCTGGCTCATTCAACACACATTCATACACACACACACACCACACCACACCACACACCTCATAGTCACACATACATCCACATATATATTCACATATTCACACACATATGCACACATACACTTACACCCCCCCCACACACACACAAACACACACTATAGACAACCTGAGGAAAGGTCTCATTTGAATATGATTGATAGAGTCAAGTCAATGGCAGCTGGGCAGCAGGCTCTCCTCCATGTCTACTGCATCCTCCAACAGCCATTTCATCTTCTGCTTCTTTCATGTGAAGAGGCTATATTGCTGGCTTTCTAAAATAGGTAGCCAAGAAAATCACAAAATTGTGATTTCTGCCTTAATCCAGTGAGAGATCGCTTCTAACACCCCTTGATTTTTCTTCACAGGATCAGAACCCAAATTTAGAAAATAACACAGTTCCATAAAACTACTTTATCATCAAAAACTGACTTTGAGATTTTTCACTCAGCCCCTGGATCATCACAAATGTGTCTTCTTTTGCCTTACAAAAAGAAGGATGCTAGAAACCGTACGCAATGTTTGGTACAGGCCATATTTCTCAATCAGCTCAACATTATTGTAATAATATTAATGTGACTTGTCAAGGCAAAGGATAAATTGAACAGGCAGGATGCTACTAATGAAATTGCTTTAGAAATTACATCTCTACAGTGCAATCCTCAGACCTCATCACCTGGCTCCTTGTTAGGCATATCCATTCTAAGGTGGTGGTGTAGCTCAGTTGTTAGGCGTGTACCTGACATATACAGGCCTCTGAATAGAGGGAGGGCTACAGGGAGGGGGAGAGGAGGAAGGAATATTCTAGAAACCCATTTTAGACTTACTAAATGAGAAATGAAGGAGGTGGAGTCCAACACTGTTTAATGTGCTTCTGATTAACACATAACAATCATTGCCTTAGATCAGAAGACTCCCAAAATATGTTAATATCGTGATGTGCAGGGTCTCATTAAAAATTTATAGATGTCACTAATCAAGATAATTTTACACTCCTGCACTTTATATTATTTGTGATCCAAACAAAGGAACGTAAGCATTTAGCCTGCTCTCAGGCCACTGTATTCCTGGACCTAAGGCTTATTTGAAATCCACCATAAGCTGCAGGTTTCCATTTGTATCTAGGACTGAATGATAGTCTCACAAAAAGGCTGAAACCCGCAGGAGCAAGGCAGAGACTCACAATCAGACCTGGGAATTGAAAGCTGACATCATTTAGATTAGTGATACTCGACCTGTGGGTCACAACCCCACGGGGGTCCCATATCAGACAATCTGCATATCAGATATTTACATTATGATTTATAACAGTAGCAAAATTACAGTTATAAATAGCAAGAAAATACTTGCATGGTTCAAGGTCACCACAACAGAAGGAGCTGTATTAAAGAGTCACAGCAGTAGAGAGGTTGAAAATCACTGATTTAGACAGTAAACTTACTGAAGACAAGGACAAGACTTCGAAAACTACACTCCAGAAGCAGACAACAGCGTGAAAGTAAAACAAAAATCAAGAACTCCACCACATCTAATGAACCAAAGAGATAAATTTGGTTATTCATTTTTTGATTCATTTGGTCTAAGAAAAGCTCCTTTTTCTTTTTCTTTTGAAAATAAAACTTTTATTTCTCTCAATTCAGTAGATTCAATAGATAAGCTTGATTTGTCAGTGTGACTGGATTGAGACAGCCAGAAGATTATAAGCTCATCCTGAGTGTGTATGTGATGGCCTTTCCAAGACAGTTAACCCATGGCTGGAGACTCACACTGAAGTGTGAAGCCATGCAATATCCACAGGTCTAGCAGGAACCAAAAAAGATGAAATAGGAATCTCACTAGTGCAAATGCTCTCTCTCTCCTGGCTACCGTGAGTGAGCAGGTGTGCTCTGCCACAATCCCCCACAGCCATGATGTCCTGTTCCACCACAGGCCAGAACAATTGAGACTGCCAACCAAGGACTGAAATCTCTGAAACTGTAAGACAAATTTGTCTCCTTTTCAAAATTCTCCTTCCGGTTATTTCTGACACCAAAAATCCCCGACCAGTAAGCAGACTGTACTACTGCTGCTACACTGAAACCTGGCAAGACAGGTGATGCATAGGATTCCCCTGCAAGACAGCTGGATATACAAGTCCCCAGCACGTGAACACTTTCCATGGTTGCCTTCTGTTTAGTGGATATTTGGTAATTTGTGTGATTTCAGTGGCCATCTGCTCATCTTACTGGAGTATGATCATGTACTTGAACAGAATAAACACAGCAAGATATGGAATGTCAAATTTCTGGACTATCCTTGTGTCCAGAATAAATACAAGATCAGGTGTGCTGGCTCATGGCTAGAATCCCAGCATGTGGGAGGCTGAGAAAGAGGACTACTGTGTGCTCAAGGCTAGCCTGTGCTACATAGGCTTACAAGGCCAGGGTGGACTTAAAGATTATAATTACCTGAAAGGCCAATGCCTCCATGCCTTCCTAGGGAAATTTGCCTAGAACTGTCCCAGATCCCTAGGAATAAACAAAGACATTTCTTGGTGGTTATATATTTTAAAGTAATGGGACGATCTCTGACATAGGATTTGGGTCCAACTTACAACTACTGAAGATTATATTGCAATGTGTGAGTTTACTGGCCTTGGTTTCCTAGATTCAGGATAAAAGAATAAATCATGGAAGCTCTGAATTTCCAAGACAAGGCTAAGGCTGGAGGTTTAAGGCCAGCCTCAGCCTCATGTGATTCTGACTCACAAAAAAGAGAGAAAGAAGGAAGAAAGGAGAAAAGGAAAAAAAGTTCCAAACCAAAATATTGCCTATGTTCTACTTGTAGATGAACATCATGTGTATGTGTGTCCCTACTTCCCTTTAATTTTTCAGGATCGATCTCAGAGGGACTAGGCTATCCTCAAGCTCACGATGTCACTGACTCTTGGTTTAATAACTGATCATCCTGCTTTGCCCCCGATTTCATATAGACCTTTTGTTCATCCTTTAAATAAAGAACTAGAATTTATTGAGCCAACCTCTTTGGGACACATGGATTTTGAAGTTTATGAATGGTCATGGAGGGAGCCAGGGAGCAAATGGCAAGGTTCTTCAAGTTAAAGTAAACTAGAGCGCTAACTCGTGTCTTGTCCCTATCATTGTGTAACTATGGACTCCACAAATGCCTGGAAGAATACACCCAGATTTTACTCTGTTATTCAATATTTTTAATTAGAATTCAGAGACTTTGAAATCATGTGATAATGTTCAGGGGGTAAATCATGTGATAATCATGTGATAATGTTCAGGGGGAAATTATTTCATTCCTTTATATACAACTAACCATTTTTTAAAAGTTATTCCTACAAAATGGTTTCAGCAACTCTAAAATTGCCTGGCTGCACCATTTTTTTTCCTCTTTAAATTCTCCTTTGAACCACCTCTGCCATCTTTCTGGTTCCCTCATCAATTAATGAGTCCAATAAAATTTTTGATATGTGTTCTTCTTGCATTTCTATGAAAGTCATAAATTTTACTTAGAAAATTCTGCTCTAATACTGGGGTGGGGACCAGATGTGTTTTGGAATTCCAGATTCATCACATTTAGAAAGTGCAGAGACATATATCTCAAATATACATCAACCTACAAAAAGCTTCTTAATATTTCTTCAACAAAACATATAAATATTTACACTCAGTGACATGAAGCGATTATAAATGAGAGCATGTCATTATAGGTTGGGTTTAGCCAAAGAGCATTGAACAAGTTCAGAATTGGTCAAGATGCTGCCAACTTAGTTATGAAACAATTGGTGTCACTTCTCAGTGTTGCGCAATTCAGAGTTTGAGAACCAGCAAGGTTTTGACCACCTCAGTCTACATTTATTCCATTTAAGGAGGGCCATAACAAAAATAATGAGAAAAGGGGTGGTGTGCACTCTCAGAATCCATGAATAATTTAGCATCTCAGAACACAATCCAATGTGAGCCGTCTCCTCGAGGAAAGCAGTGCAATTATAAAAAGATAGCATTCCCAGAACAATGACTGAAATTCTTTGACCCAAGTTCAGAAACACTTCAAGAGATTAACTACCACGTTTTAAAAAAAAATGAAGCAGACAAAAGGTAAGGAGCAAAGTTTCCTAAGTTTAAAATAGGTAACTTTGCCTATAGTCATACATTCATTGCAAACATCCACCATTACCTAATGACAAACATTCAGGAACTTTAAAACAAAGGTAAAGATCCAAAACTAACATACTTATAGAAAATAAAGGCTTATTCATTTTATTAATGAGAAATTGAAAAGTATCTTTCACATTTCAAGGTACTGCAAACCTACATTACATTGAACAAGGATTTCTGGCGCAAAAGTCAGAACGTAACTTTTTAAATGAGTATTTTTAGAGATACAGGCAGGGAGCCACAAATTCCAGCTCATGCTCACCCCCACCATTCAACACTCTAAGGTGGGAGGACTGTGAGTCTGGGTCCAATCTGGGTTCCATGTCATAATCCTGTGAAAACAGGAAAGAAATGAAAAATAAGGAAGAAAAAAATCAAGAACAAAAAGTTTTACCTCAAAAACTCATTTTGTACAAAAATTTTTCATAATTTTGCAGTATTTTCAATCATGAGGATTACAGTCTGAGTTACTGAAGCTTACGCTCTCAGCCTTCCCTTTAACAAACCATCAAGTTGTTCGCATTTATTTCTCTTTATAGAAAAGAAGAGAAAGGCAAGATCTAAGATTTTTAAAGTGATATATGCAGTTACATTTCTCTTTGACTTGACTCCAGCTTACCAGAGGACAAAATGAAATGAAAAGAAAAACAAAGACAAATCAAGGAGAGTTCTCTAGGAAGAGAGAAGTCACAGAAGAGCAAAGGGACCACGTGAAAGTGCAGACTGGAGGATGTGACGCTCCTCTGACTGCAGATTTCACACAACAGGTAAATGCTCTGGCTCAGTATGGAAAGACCAGTAGACTTACTTTGTTTCCAGCTATTGAAGGGTGTGCTTCCAAGGAAGCCCCACCTTTCACGTGTTTTACTGATAACACTCCACTCAATTTATGCTACCCAGAGCAACCTCACTTGGTATGTGCACGTGAGCAGCCGCTGAAAAGTTCATACTATGATTTCAATGGACTCTCTCTTCCCATTGTCATCATCTTGGGAAGCTGTAGTGGGTTTATGCCTATGCACATGACATCCGTTCCACCCATGTATCTATGTAAACATACAAGCCAAAACAAATACATGCTGTGTCATGTTCTCATACAATAATTCACACTTTCAATTAATTCACAGCATTCAAGCAAGGCTTGATTCAATATGAAATATGAAGTTAGTGAGAGTGACTTTCACTATTGAAAGCTGTTTCTCCCTAAACCTTAGCCCATCAAAAAGCTTAAGGAACTGTTTCAGTTTTAACAATAGAGAGGAATATTTATGGAATAAATAATTTCCTATCTTAAAATGCTGGATGCAGAGGTTTTTGGTTGTGATTTAAAAAGTACAGTTGATGTGGGATTTCGCTCTGTATGCTATGATTTCCATTAATAAATAAAGAAACTGCTTTGGACCTATAGCAGGGCAGAGCTTAGTTGGGGGGAACTAAACTGAATGCTGTGAGAAAGAAGGGCAAAGTCAGAGAGAAGCCATGGAGCCACTGGAGACAGACGCTGGAAACTTTACCCAGTAAGCCACAGCCATGTGGCAATATACAGATTAATAGAAAATGGTTAAATTAATATAAGTTAACCAATAAGAAGTTAGAGCTAATGGGCCAAGCAGCAATTTAATTAATACAGTTTCTGTGTGATTGTTTCTGGTCTAAGCTAGCCAGGTGGCTGTGAACCAACAAGCAGCCTTCTCCAACATACATTTGCAGATAAGCAATAATCTTTCATCTCTATCAATTTAAAAGTTAGCTTTTTTGCATGTGCTGCAATTTGTCTTTCCTCTAGAAATAGAATATGAAGACTGTAGCTTTAGAACACAGTTTGCAATTAAAACATGAATATATTTACTGAATTTAAAAATACACTAGAGATACATTTTCATTCATCCCTTTGAATTGTGGATTTGTGTGTGAAGCTCTCCCAAGTCCTCTATTTGCCCACATGCTATGCCTGAACTAATCTTCTGTGACTAGTGCACCCTCTATAGTCCTCTATACTGCTTCACTCCTTAACTAGTCATTCATTTCTGTCTTAGTTTCATTTCTGCTGCTGTGATAAAATACATGGGCAAAAAGAGACTCAGGGGAAAAAGGCTTATTTCAGTTCACAATTCTGGGATACAATTGTGCAAAAGCCAGGGCAGCAGAAACATGAAGCCACTAGTCAGTCAAACCCACAGTCAAGAATAGACTGTTCTATTGTGCTCACTTACCTGCCTGGTTTTTGTGTTCCGCTTCATTCCCTCAATCTTATACAGTTCAGAGCTCCCTATCTAGGGAGTGGTGCTGCCCACAGTGGACTGAGTCATTCCTCATCAATTAACTAATGAGGATAATCATCCCCAGAAATGCCCAGAGGCCAACTCAGCAAAGATAATTCCTTATTGAAATTCTCTTCCCAGGTGATTCTAAGTTATGTTAACCTGATAATTAAAACTGACAATCACAATTCCTGTGTTATTTAACAGTCTAAATTATAAGTATAACAACCAATAAATAACAGTTAGGTAAAGGGGCTGGGGCTGATAGAGAATGAAAATAAGTGAAAAGATGGTTCAAAATAACATGCAAAACCTCAGTTTTATTTTATTTTTCTTCTTTTTGTTTTCTTCTTTCTCTTTCTTTTTTTTCATTGTAAAAGACAGCACTTAAGACCCACTAACTTGGGCAGCTGGTTTCTAGATTTCAAAGAGCAAGATGACCTCCATGGCAATTACTAAAAAAACTAGGGTGGACCCATTGACATCCTTCTGGACCCATTGACATCCTTGCTGTGAGAACCTAAGGAGTGGCGGTGATTGGAGTCTCTCTTTCAGTGCATTCCGCATTAAAGTGCAGCAATCATGGAAACTGACCTCGCCAGCTTCAGTTCAATCTCAGAATCTTTGTGCCAAAGCCTGTGAGCAGTCTACACAGTCAATTTAGCTGTTGATCATCACACACTGCTATTCTAATGCAAATGTGCTTGCTGCAGAGTCGCCTTTCCTGAAGAGAGTAACAATCTTAACACAGCATATTGAAAAAAGATCCTACTCAGGGATGTACTGACTTTCCCTGAGGAAGGCCCTGGAGTGAGTAAGCAGTGTGCTCAGATTTCATATCAGCCGTAACTGTTGTCTTGCAAACAGCACAAATAGTATGATCTGACACCCAAATTACCATGGCCTTCAGCCTCGCCAATCTGTCCACAATTCCACTACACCAACCTTAGTGACTTCTTGACATTTTTGGAAATCACAGTTTCACACATTTCAGAACAATTCGTTCATGTCCTCATTCTTCTGACTCCTGGATAAGGCACTCCCCTGCACCCCAAACTGCCACCCCCACCCAGAACCTGCCAGGGCAGCTGTTCATCTTCAGAGCCTCCCCGCCCTTCTGAAGGTCAACGAAGCTCATGATTCTAGTAGTCAATTTGCTTCCCTCCCAGTCGTGACTGTTAGGTACACAAATATGGCTAGCCCCTCTCTGTTCACTGCCTATGTTTAGCTCTATCTCAGTTTTCTGCTGAATATGTGTAGCAGATTGCTTGAGAAGCAACTTCAACTCTCAACCTGGCGTTTGTTTATCCAGAATATTTCAATAGGTGAAATAAGTTTCCATTTCAGGAATCTGGATGTTTCTTACAATTTGCCTTGGCAAACCAAATTCTTCCTAAATTAATATTTTCAGCCCCAGGCACAATGACAGTTGACAATAATTTGCATTTGTTTTTTGCTAGACTTTCTACAAAGTGCTTTCTCTGCATATATTAATCAACTTCACTTGCATCTCATCTCAAATTGTCTAAATTGCCATTATTTTCTTTGATGAAGACAGCTCAGATAAGGGAGTAAGGTCAGATCATTAGAAGTTTCACTTTTTAAATAAATTTATGATTTTTCAGTTACCTATCAACTATATCTGTAAAATAATTATTCTTAAATATGTATCAACAAATATAAACAGAATTAATTTCACTTTCTTTCCTTTTTGGATCGCCAATATAGCTAACATTAGTCTGTTTTCTAGAATACTGGATATCATTTTTAACTTTGTGCTTAGAGCCAAGAGGATACCCAAATGGCTCACTATACAATGTGCTTTCAGCAAGTTAGTTTAATATTTTTTGACCTGTTTTACCCTAGCCTGGGTGGCCCATTACTTAGTCTCATTCGGATCTCAAAGACCTTATCTGAAAATGAAAAGAGTTTTCAGTGCTGTGAATGACTTTTACAGTGAAAACGTCCTTTCTAATGCTCTCCGTAGTGTCTGTTTGCTAGTTTTTCTCCCTCTTACAATCCGTAGTGACATTTGTTTAAAGTATTGGCTTTACAGAACCTCTTGACTGTTGCTTAAATTAGTGGAAATCCTCAAGGAGAATACAAACTGATCAAACCTATCAATTTAGATGGCAATGCAATGTTCAAAGATGTAAAACTGGGGCTAGCTCTTAGTTCCACATTTCTAACGAATTTCAGAAAACTCAGCCGCACTGGAACCTTCA
Source organism: Ondatra zibethicus (assembly GCA_004026605.1). NCBI lineage: Eukaryota > Metazoa > Chordata > Mammalia > Rodentia > Cricetidae > Ondatra > Ondatra zibethicus. The sequence continues at coordinate 20,907 of PVIU01011292.1, forward strand.
CCTCTCTCCTGATGTTGCATGGGTCGTTACATGAGTGGAATGATGTGCAGTTCAGGGCAGGAAGTGTGTCACAGGATTAGGTGTGCTAACATATTCCAGAGTTGGATTCCAGGGTAGGGGTCTTAGTATATCTGAATGGCTTTCCCCTGTAGCCCTCCGTCAAGAAACTCAAGTGGAGGAACAGGGACTTAAGTATGCCACGGATGTAGACAAAAAGAGCAATTCATGTGCAAGCTATTTGAAATTGCACAAGGGCACACAATAAACTGTGAGTCAAAAATTCACACACTCAGGCAACAATATATCTGAGTACTAAGGTTGAGAACAGCACAGAAGTCCTCATAGATCTAGTTAGATCATAGCCCTCCTTCTTACCTGTGGCAGATTGAACAGGGCTGCCCCACCTCAAGGCAAATCTATTTGAATGTTTTGTCCTTAGTTGGTGGGGCTAATTTTGGAAAGATTAGGAGGTTCAGCCTTGTTGGAGGAGGTGTGACACATAGAGTGGGCCCTGTCCCTCCCCACTCCCTCTCTGCTTCATGGTTGTGAATTAGATGTGAGTTCTAAGCTGCTGCTCCAGCATCATTCCTGCTTGCTTGCTGTGGCCTTGCTCCCCATAATGATGGTCATGAACTCACTCTCTGAAACTGTAAGCAAGTTCCCAATTAGATGCTTTTTTAAAAATGCTGCCTTGGTCATAGCAATAGAAAATTAACAAAGAGACCACCTAAACGACGCTCCTACCCAGGCTTTTATGACATCCGTTCATGGCAATATCATTCTTCTCCTCATCAGCAAAACAGGTGGCCCAAATTCCTCCATTTCCCTCTCTACTCAGCCAGCATTTATCTTTCATGAAACCCTGGAAATTAATTTCTTCTTCTCCACTAGCCTACTAGTTAATGTCAATATCGGAAAACTCAATGTGAGTATCCCCAGGTTAAAGATGAGACCGATCAATGATGTTTAGTCGAGATGGGGACTCCTAGTGAGATTTTTTTCTCCCCGTCCTATATTTTTAGAATCATAAGCAAACACAGAGAATATATTTTAGCTCCACTATAATTAGAAAGCAGAATAAAATTTTGTTCTAAAAAGGGCATCAGAGGAAAACACTTTACCTGTCCATGTGTAAAGATGTCTTCCTCACTGGCTTACTCTTGGAAAAGGAATCCCCTCGGCCTGCACAGCAGCTCAGCTGCTAACTGTTCTGCCTTTAGTCACAGCACAGAGAATTTCTACTTGTTTTCCTTAAAAATGCATGTCATTGTAAGTGCAGACTTAAGATTAAGGACCTTAAAGCTGTGGAAGAATGGCCAAGATCAAAAACACTGATGACAACTTATGCTGGAGAGGTGTATAGTAAAAGGAACACTCCTGCATTGCTGGTGGGAATGCAAGCTGGTACAGTTCCTTTGGATGTCAGTGTGGCAATTTCTCAGAAAATTAGGAAGCAAAACCTTCCTCAAGACCCAGTAATACCACTTTTGGGTATATATACAAAGGATGCTCAATCGTGCCACAAGGACATGTGCTCAACTATGTTCATAGCAGCATTGTTTGTCATAGCCAGAAGCTGGCAACCTAAATGCCCCTTGACTGAAGAATGGATGAGGAAAATGTGGTACATTTACACAATGGAGTACTACACAGCAGAAAAAAATAACGACATCTTGAATTTTGAAGGAAAATAGATGGAGCGAGAAAACATCATTTTGAGTGAGGTAACCCAGACACAGAAAGACAATTATCACATGTACTCATTCATAAGTGGTTTTTAAACATAAAACAAAGAAAACCAGCTCACAAATCACAATCCCAGAGAACCTAGACAACAATGAGGACCCTAAGAGAGACATACATAGATCTAATCTACATGGGATGTTGGAAAAGACAAGATCTCCTGAGTAAATTGGGAACATGGGGACCTTGGGAGAGGGTTGAAGGGGAGGGGAGAGAAGGAGAGGGGGGCAGAGAAAAATGTAGAGCTCAATAAAAATCAATAAAAAAAGAGAGACACTTAAGATAAGATTCAGCGAGAAGAAATTTGTTCAGTGTGAGTGTGGTGGAAGAACCAGATAGAAGGTTCCAGTGGCCCCAGATATTTACTGTAGACTGATGTGAATGAAATTCAGATTAAAAAAATATCTGGAGCAAGAAGCCCCCAAAGCCTACATAATGAAGCTGTTTTAGTTAAGGTCTAATATGATTAGTCATATTAGTTTCAGGTCTGGTTCAGCAAGCTGATCCAAGTCAGTTCTTCTTGCTTAAAGGTACAGGCTAGTTCTCAGGGATACCTTGATGCTCTTACGGCACAGGCTTGCCCTTTGGAAAACTGCCCTCATCTGAGGGATGCTCTGTTCTATTAGATTGTGTAATTTGAAAGTTTGAAGTGAGCACAGGTTAGAAGGACAACTTGTTTTCTGCCTTCAGCTTTGGATAAGGTAGATTGGTGAGCACGAACAAACAGACACTTCTTAGACGTCTTTTATACTCTATTGAGTCTGACAGAAGTTTCACCTAAAGGAAAACACATATGCATGTGCACACACACACATACACACACTGAAGGCAGAAACGCAAACTTTGATTCAGATTTTGGTTAACTCATGGGCCCAAGTGAGAAGTTGATGGTTTTTAGCAAAGATAATTACTAAATACATGTAATAATCAACATGAATGTAATAAAGAGTTAATTTTATTTTTTTAATCAAAAAGACATCTCAGGCCTGGAGAGATGTATCTCTCCAGAGCTTCTACTGCTATTGCAGAGGATCTGAGCTTAGTTCATGTTACTTAAAACCACCTCTAACTCCAACTCCAGTGGGTAGATGTACTTATATACACTCCCACCCTCCAGCCACACACACACACAAATGTTTTTATGAAAAATGTATATCCCTATACCAGGATTGCTACCATGATTTGTTCATGTTTTGATTGTAGCTTTTTTCATGTAAAGTTGTCATTGGAATAACATTGTTTTATTTTTAAAAAGTGTTTACTCCTGCAGCCTCCAGAATGGTCTTCACCAACCCCATATCCGAAAGAGGGCTCATCTCCAAAATATAAAAAGAACTTAAGAAACTAGACATCAAAAATGCCAAATACACCAATTGAAAAATGGGGTACAGATATAAGCAGAGAATTCTCAACAAAAGACTCTAAAATGGCTGTGAAACACTTAAAGAAATATTCAATATCCTTAGCCACCAGGAAATGCAAATCAAAATAACTATGAGATTCCATCTTATTATCTTTCAGAATTGCTAAAATCAAAAACACAAGTGACAGTTTATGCTAGAGAGGACATGGAACAAGGGAAACACGTCTCCATTGCTGATGGGACTGCAAACTTGTATAGCCCCTTTGGAAATCAATATGGCGGTTTATCAAAAACTTGGGTTTCAATCTACCTCAAGACCCAGGATTGCTACTCTTGGGCTTATACCCAAAGGATATTCAATTACAAGGACGCTTGATGCTCATAGCAGTCTTATTCATAATAGCTACAACCTAGAACAAAACCTAGATACCCCTCAACCGAAAGATGGATAAAGAAAATGTGGTAAATCTACACACTGGAGCATTACGCAGCTGTTAAAAGCAATGACATCATGAAATTTGAAGGCACATGGATGAACTAGAATAAAAATCATCCTGAGTGAGATTTGTGACTACCCCACCCAATTGTCAACAGGGAGCCTTCATCTAGTAACTGATGGAAACAGATGCAGACTCACAGTCAAACATTAAGAAGAACTGGGGAATCCTGCTGAAGAAAGGGAAGATGGATTGTATAGGATAGCTGGGTCAAAGACATCGCAATAAATACTGCAGTATTAACTAACCTGGACTCATGGGAGCTCACAGAGTCTGAACTGACAGATAGGGAACCCGCATGGGACTGACCATTTGTTACAGTCATGATAGCTTGGTGTTCTTGTGGGGCTGCTAACAGTGGGAGCAGGGCATGTCCCTAACTTTTGGCAGGATTGCCTTACCCAGCCTTAGTATAAGGGGAAGTGTTTAGTCCTACTGAAACTCAGTATGCCATGTTTTGTTCAACCCCATGGGAGTCCTCCCTTTTCTGAACAGAAACTGAGGAGTAGATTGGGGAAGAGGACAGAAGGGAGGTGAGAGGAGGAAATGGGAGGAGAAGAGGGAGAAGAACTGTGGTTGGGATGTAAAATAAATAAATTAATTTAATTTAATTTTTCCTTAATTTTATAAAGAAAATTCAGTAAGAAAGGAATTAAATAAAAGAAAGAAATCTTAATGATTATTGGTATAGAAATAAACTTTTGATAAAAGAAGCTAAAAAGAAAAGAAAATGTTTGGGGGTGGGAAAGGGGTTTATATGAAAAAATTGGTTTATCTTAATGTTTAGAATTATTTCAAAATGGGTGTAGAAAGATTAAGACAAAACTAGAAAGCTTAAATACAATGCAGAAGGCCCAAGTATATCACAAGATGTTTTTGAAGACAAGTGTGATAATGATGTATTATGACAACTAGAGATGTTAAGAAGCCTTTTTTTAATTCCTATGATTAGACATTGATAAGCATTGATTTCCTTAGTCAATTGGCCCCAGATCCTAGTAGAAAACTGAAAAAGCAGACGATAAGGCCCCCAGACAGTCATAAACATCTTTTAAGCTCGCTTTTAGAGTTTTCAGCAGGAGAGATAAAATAAGGACTGTCTAAAAGACTCAAAAAAGGCATTACAGATGAAGCCCAATAGGCAGCCTCAGCCCTGAGGAATAAGGTGTTTCCCCAATGAGCACAGCTGTGCACATCAGAGAAGAAGGGACTCTGGCCGCAAAATGCTTCCCATGGCTGTGGAAACCTGAGCACTGGACACCATCAGTGGGAGAGACTTTGCTCCTCTACAAACAGAAGTCACCAGAAGTCAGGGTAACCCATATTCTGAAGGAAGAACAGGATTTTAATTCCAGTGATGACTGCCCTGTTTCTCATTGAAGGCCACCATCGATGTTCCTTGAGTAATTCTTGGCATGGCAGATAATGTTAACACTATTAAATCTCCATCCTCTGCTTTAATCAGTAATCCAGAAACCCTTACTAAATAAATCTTTGTAATAACCACTTTGGGGGGGGAGAATGCCCAAAAGTCAAAGAATTAATGTTGTCAGCCTAGCACTGAGAATTTTCTTAAACATGGACTTAGCACAAGACCCAACACTGCTAGTTCTCACTCAGGTGTTAGGGGCCCCCTAGGGCCATAGCACACTTCTTGGTTATACACCCTAGCAAGAGAATAGATAGCATGTTTCCAAATCATAGCAGCCACAGCCATGCTGGTACCTCTTTCTCGAGTTAAACAGATGTTTAATTAAACCAGTTGTAGAAACAGAAAATAAATGAACGACCCAGCACAGCTACAGATGGACTGACGATGGCTGATTGATAGACTCAGGGTAGCATAAGAACAGACGAAACATTATGAGGGAACATCACACCCCATAGCATCTCAGCCCCCAAGCTTTGTTCTACCCCCTTGCATCTCTGAAAAGAGAAATGGAGAATGAAGCAAAACTTGGCATGTCTCTGTCTACTACATATCTCTAATAAACCAGGAGTTGCTACCAAACCACCACATTAACCCATTAAAAGGGTGACATGCATGGCCAGAGGGTTGTCAGGTAGATTTTACTCAGATGGTGCCTGTCAAAGATATCAACAACATCAGGTGCGTGTCACCTCCTCAGGGTGGAAGCTTGCCTCCAGAAGCCAACCCAAGCAAACTAAAAGCATTCAGAATGTGTTCCTCCAGAGTAAAAACATGTCCCTGCTGTGTTTCCACAGCATTCACAGCTCTGAACACAAAAGTCCTCAAGAGCAGCAAGTAAACATAAAAAGGTCTCTACAGTCAAGAGAAAAAGTCTAAACTTCTTAAACACAAAGAAAAATCTCACATGTCTAAGTACCAATAGTCATTAATGCATCTGCTGCCGTGTTGACTGTGCTGCTCTTGTCCTGGGCATTGTCACTGTAATCTGCCACATTTGGTGAGTGTACCCTCGCACCTTTTTCCCTTGGCTCTGCTTGGATACTGAATTCCTTCTCAGAGCTATCCTTTTGTGCTTTGTCACATTCTTGGTATATAAGCATCAGTATGTTCTTTTTACAGCCCAAATGATCTCACTCTTAGAATCAAAAGTTAAAATAATGAGGACAGCATCCCACAAGCCAGATGGCCCTCAGTATTCTGACTGCAATGCAGTTAGAACCTGTGCAGTTACTAAAGCAGGGAGCTGTATGCACACACATGATAACTAGGGCAATGTGGCTTCAGTGCTCCAAAATTTACATGCCCCATTTAAGTCTCTTTAAAACTCTGCATTAGGTTTTTAATAATTTGCTAGTGTTATATCTCCCAGGCCCATCATGATAAAAAGGCCCTGGTAGTTTTGGTGCTAATCATAGGATTCAGCTTAACAACCTAGTCTATGCCTATCATTTATATGGTTTTATATCCCAAGTTGTGACACATTTTCTTGCAAATTTCCATCAGATGATCATCCTACAGTGAGAAGGAGACCACCATGGGCTACTTGAGACCACGTTTCAAACAAACAAATAGTAGTATCCTCTAGACTTCAAACTCCCCAGACCTTCTCATGTGCTTCTGAGCTTAAATAGGTTGAGACGGTTATCCTCTGGATCACTCAGCCTCTATTCCTGTTCAGTAGTGACGTTTCAGAAAACAGATCCTTTAACTTTCACCAACTATTTGGAATAAGACACAAAATCTTCAAATGGGACACTGAGGCAAGACAGGACGAAAAGGAAAGTTAAAGCAACTTAAGGGGAAAGTTATAGGAAGACTAAGAAACCCTTCTGTATAGTCTTGTTGATACCAAATCTTTCTGAGAATTCTACACACAACATTCTGAATGAACAGAGCAAGAATTCCTTGGACTCTTGTGATCTTAGAGTTTTGTCTTCAACCTTTCTTTAATCCTATCTAGTGCTCTTCAGGGAATACCTTACAACCTTATTTATAAAACATATAAAATAAAATAAGGAAAAATGATCGCTCCTTAGAGACCATTTGGAAAATGTAACTTCATAAACCTCCAAAGGGAGCTGGAGAGATTGGCTTAGCAGTTAAGAACCTTTACCGATCTTGTAGAAGAGACCCAGACTCAGTTCCGAGCACTTATGTGGTAGGGGGCTCAGAACTGTCTGTAACCCTAGTTCCAGGAAATCCAGTGTCCTCTGGTTTGGGTGGGCCTCTAACCCTGATGTTATCCTTCATATTAGGAATTCTTTCTTCATTGAGAAAGTAAATAAACAAGTATTAACGATTGACAATCAGTTCTCGAAGATGGTATACAGGCATCTTTTTCAAGTTGTATATAAAAAATAACATAGAATGTTATGTTTACTGAGTTCAAAGACATCCAGTTTTGTAAACAATGTTATCTTGAAAGCAACTGATTCTTTTAAATGCTTATCATGCTTTCTTGTATTCAGTTTAAATGTCACACATCAGTATCCATAGGTGAGCTATTGTCAGTGACCTTTAGTTTATGTTGAGAAAACACCAGGAGTTTCTTTTTAAAAATTTCATATTTTCATAGAAGTGAGGGAAAGACTTTATGTCCCATTCTTTCACTGCCAGAAATGCCAGCAGCCAGAGCCCAGTGTTCCCTATTCCATGGTGTTACAATTATAATCTGTTGGGGGAGGCTGTTTGTTTGTTCCCAGCAGCTCAGACCCAAAATAATCACACAAAAACTATATTATTTAAATCACTGCTTGGCCAATCACTTAAGCATATTGCTAGCCAGCTCTTATATCTTTGGTTAACCCATTTCTATTAATCTGTGTATTGCCACAGGGCTGTGGCTTACTGGCAAGGTTCCAGCACATCTGTCTACAGCGGTGGCTACATGGCTTCTTCCTGACTCTGCCTACTCTCTCTATATATCTCTTCCAGCCTAGCTTTACTCTGTTACGCCAGTAGCCGAAAGCAGCTTCTTTATTAACCAATGTCAATAAAATATATTCACAGCATACATCACCTTCCACATCACCTCCCCTTTTCTGTCTAAATATAAAGGAAGATTTTAAATTTAACATAGCAAGATTACATACAACAAAACAGTTATCAACTAAGAATTACATTGCAATATTTAGACCATTTATATTTGGCAGATTAAGGAAAATATTCTATTATCTATTGTATCTTTGTGAGTCTAAAGTTTTATATCTAATCTAACTTTTATCATAATTAAGAAAAACTATAACTATCTATTTTTCAACTTCATCAAAGACCCCAGAAGGATATAATATTACCTAAGTTAACAGGAAATAATGTTGCCTTATAATGATGGCAAATTTCACAGAATTTTTGGATACCTTGAGCTAACAACTAAATCAGTGTATGTGTCCCTAATGGAGGTGAAGAGGGCTGGATTTTATCTCTTCTTAATAGGTTTTGTATATGACTGCACCAACTCAACCCAGGGCCTCCAAGCATTCATTCCTAAACACTAATTTATATATACATATATGCATGTACACACATGTATGCTTACAACTAATGCATTTTGTATTATGAATTAGCAGTAGAAAGTGAGAAAATTAAATGCTAATACATGAGCCAAATGCTTAGATTTTATATTACCTCCTTAATGGGGATTAATATTTACGTGGTCAGAACTGAAGTTAACAAACAGCCACTTAAGATGCATCAGAAGAGGTCTTTAGGTTTTATAGCTATTATTCTCATTTGGCTGGCTACTGACATAAATAGTGGCAGAAATGTGATTTACATATTGAGGACCAGTGTTGTTAGTAGGAGGGAGGAAAACTTTGCTTTGATGGAAATAATTATAATGGTTGGTCTTGAAAGACTAATACGTGGGAAAAACTAAATCTTCTGTTCTCGCCCCTGCTAGCCTGGAGATTCACATTGTCAGTCTCTCTTCTCTCTACAGGGATTCAATGCCAATGTTTTCAGTTCCCAAGCATTTGCCTCCTATACTGCTCAGAGCATTTCTAACTCTCTCAAAGGATTCCTTTCATGTACAGCCAACTGTCTACAAGATTCATTATTCTGGACTTTGTGGGGTTAACACCCAAGTCCAGCCTGGTGGCAGTACAAGTCCAGGGAAAAAGGAAGAGTGAAATTACATGGAAATTCCTAGGGGCATTGTCTGTAGGGAAGAGGGCAATAATTAAGAGATAATGTGAAGGCAGAGAGAACATTCTCACAGGATAATGGTCTCCTGCTGCTGAAAGAATGTCATGGCAAAGCCCACACCATTTATGGAAAATAAATGTCACAGAGAGGGAGGTCAAGACAGTTGCTTTCAATAAGAAAAGCTGTTCTCTTGGTAACGTTCCATTATTGCAAACCATCTAGCTGATTAAGTAGTTTTCTTCAACAGGTGTTCAGGCTGGAGAGGGATTCTCATTTTGTCATCAGCAGCCTGAAGAGTTAGAATACTCAGCTGATAGATACATGATAGATGATAGATAGATAGATAGATAGATAGATAGATAGATAGATAGATAGATAGATAGATAGATGATAGTGATATATAGATAGATGATAGAGATGATAGATGAATGATAGTAATAGATAGATAGATAGATAGATAGATAGATAGATAGATAGATAGATGAGAGTAATAGATATATAGAGAGATGATAGAGAGATGATAGAGAAATGATAGCAACAGACAGACGGACGGACGGACGGACGGACGGATGGACGGACAGACGGATGGACGGACGGACGGATGGATGGATGGATGGATGGATGGATGGATGGATGGATGGATGGATGATAGTCTTTTCCTCCCCGGTGGATGGAAAGAAGAACAATTTTTACCGAGTTTTCACTAGACCCTACCCTAGTCTTTCCAACTGCTTAGCACCAAAGTACATTCTATGAATCATTCTAAGAACTTTTTGTCTCCTGTCTTTCCAAGTAGCAGAAATCACTCCAGAATCAGAAACAAGGGTCCAGGAAGACAGTCTGTATAGCAAGAATGTCCTATTTTATTTTGTCTTGTTGATTTATTTTGAGACCAGGCTCATCTCAAACTCACTATGTACTTATGACTTTGAGCTTCTGACTTTCCCACTCCCTTGCCCAAAGTGCTGAGATTACAAGCATTATGACTATGCCTCCATTTGTATATGATGTTGGGGATCAAATCCAGGGTTTCCTACATGTTAGGCAAGCAGCCTACCAGCGGAGCACAACCACAGATATACAGGGAACATATTTTAAGGGAAGATTGAGGCCTTTTGCTACTGCCAAGGCACACTCATAGCTAAGCCTGCTGTTCTGGTAGTAAGATAAAAGCCAAAGAGACTGCAGATTGTTTCAAATGCCTATCTGTGAAACCCAACCAGGACACAGCAGATTCAGTGGTTTGGATATGTGTGGAATGGAATATTACTTTAGTGATTTAAAAATAATATAATATTAATATGAGTAGTTTTTCAAGTGAATAATGTAGAATTTTTATTCAGTCAAGTCCAAGGATCACATTAAAAGCCCCTGCTTTTATGTGACATTTCATAATTGAACCATTATAAACAAACTTGAAAAATTACATAAAGACAATTTTAAAAATTAGTAGATAGCTACTATAGGCAGTGCTAGCTGTGGAGAGCATTGGGCACACAAGTCAGAACAAGATACATTTGAGATATTTGTGACCCAAGAAAAGAAGAAAGACAGTTCTATGCCTATTGTTACCTAATGTGACAGCAATTTGGCAGAAATGCCATGAGAATCTAGGAAGGAGCAGTAAATCCCAGTCAATAAAATTATGAACAGATACATAGATAGGTATATGGTCACTGAGTATGTGATCAAATCAAGACAGAAAGTCCCCTAGTGCTCTTCAAAGCATGTGTGCAAAGAACTGAGCCTTCTTGTGTTGACAAGGTCCTTCTCAACCTTGCTGGACATGGCCCTTTCCTCCCTTTTACTCATCATTCATACTCAACTGCTGAATTCCTTGTTCTCAGAATAGCCCGGAACCCTGTGTTGTATGCCTAGGGCTGGGCATGCCCTGTTCTCTCTGCCTGAACTGCTATGTCCCCTTGCCCTACCCCCATAGCTTTGTAGCTTGCGCCTAATTTCAGTATTTCTCATCTCAACAAGGTCTCTAGCCCACTATCCACAAAACTAGAATTCCCTACCGCCCAATTCTAACCTTTCCACACTTCCACGGTGTTCATTTTCTCTCCTCATGTGTCCCACTCTAAACATACTGTCAGGTTGGCCTCAGCTCACTATGCAGCCCAGTATGATCTTGAGCTCCTGGTCTTCCTGCCCCCACCTCCTAAGTAGTGGGATCCCAGATGTATACCAGCACACCTGGTTTATGTGTTCACTGGGGACTGAACCCCAGGGCTTTCAAGATTCTCCACTAGCACTGAACCACAACCCCGGCCCCAATACCTTTAAACAAGTCTGTTTTTTCCCACACTATTCAATGAGGGAGTAATAGAATCAGTTTTATAGAAACAGTCCACTGTATACAAAGTTCAAATAATGAAAAGAAACCTGATAATGTTACCATTTGATCTGCTTACACTAAGCACAAGATGCAGTAGTCAATTTCTTTCGAGAGAGGGTCTTGTGATGAAACCAACGGCTAGTCTCTAACTGATAATCCTGATTCACTTTCTTGAGGGCTAGTGTTATCTCTGTGTAAAACAACACACGGTTCTATTAACTAACATTTAAACAAATGTCTATGGAGCTTCTGACTTATGATAGGCACTGTACATGTTTTGAAATAAAAAGTTAGAAAATACTTTGTTTTTTGTTCTTATGCTCCTCTAGTGATTTGATCAATATAATTATTAAATCACTAGACAGATATTAATCACTAAATAGATGTTAATCATGTAGTGTGTGCCGAAATAACTGTCATACTCCTTAGCCAATATGATACCTCTTCCCATTGCCTTCAGTTCCCACAGTTCCTTCTGTTGATCAGCTCCTTTCTCTTCCTCAGCTCCATTAGGCTGGGCGCCCTTGCCTTCTCCACAATGGCTGCAATTTCCTGTCAAGCCTCCACAGTGTCTCACTTGTCACCTTGCTACTCTCCCTTTGGACTTGCTTTCACAGCACAGTCACCTGCAATGGTTTCTTGAAACTAAGAGCAACTAAATAAGAATGTCAGGAAGTCACTTGTTTACACCCGAAGTTGAAAACAAATGTTCTCCGCTCAATCAGCAGCAGAGGGATTGAGTGCAGCTTAGCACGCATCTTGGCACTGTTTATGATACAGTGCAATGGTATCAGGCTTAACAGATTTCATCAGAGTGGTAGTTTTTCATCTTGGGTATGTGTTAACATAACTCTCTTCCCAGCAAACCTCTGCTACCTTCAGGAGTCTGCCTGTCCCCTCTTGCACAACAGCTGGGCTTGTTAAGAGTTTCCACTCCTTCATAGATGGTCATAAACCCTCGACTATTCAGCTATCCGTACCACAATGGACATACAACTCAGCCCTAACTGCACTTGGTCTTGGGGAATGGCAACAATACAAGCCAGAGAACACTAGCAGGAAAGAGCGCTCTGTGGAAGAGGCCATGAGAGACCTATCATTCCTGCTGGCTAAGTACTTTTCGGCCCCCATGCTCCTGTAAGCAACCCCCACCTGTGCTCTGTCAGCCCCAAAACTTCCTGGTTTCCCAGAGTGAACTTGGTAGAATCATGCCTGAATGTGTGGATGGAACCTTAGCAGAAAAGCTAGATGTTTTTCAAGTCTTCACCCACCAATGGAAAAAAAAGGTTCTGCAACTCATATAAACCGTGTCAAGTGCCTGTTAAATGTTTTTAACTTTAAAGTGTGAACTTCATAGAGCATATATAGCCTAGTATTGATGACTATTACCTATTGTTTAATGCATAATCATAAAAATTTCTTGATTTTAAAATTCTTTTAAATCAAATTCATGGCATCTGTAAAGGTGTTTGAGTATAAATTGTCCCCTTGCTCCAGAGAGTCAGACTTCAATGGGAAGTATGATTTTGAGGAACTTAGGAAATGCAGGTCTCAATTAGAGTTTCTGGCTCAGAGGGTTCCCCTCTGGAAGACAGACTGATTTTATGATAGCCATTGGCTTCGTTGCCTGTTTGAGAAGATAGTTCACTGCTTCGCTGTGTTGCCCAGATGAATCGTGAGCTCCTGAGCTAGAGTCATCCTCCTGCTGAGCTGTTAGCAGCTCAGACAGACTACAAAAGATAGTTTTGATCAAAGAAAGTTTCAAATAGGTATATTCATTCCTTCCTTCCATTTCCTCTATACCTTACTCACAATCTTTTTATTTACATTTCCACATGAGAACTATAATTGTTACCTAGGAAATTTTGCTAAGTAGGATACCCTGTTTATTTAAAAAATTCTATCATTTAAAGACATTTTTAAATGGCAAATTTAATGAAATTTTTTTGGCAGGAACCAATTTTACAAATTATATACATATAGGCATATATTTATAATATTTATATTGTTACTTCATGTAGGCATAGCAGGGGTGGGAGAAGCAATGTGTTCATATGTCTATGTTTGGGCTGCTATTCTTTATGCCCCAGGGCTAGATTGTGAGTACATCTGTGCTCCCCCTAAGTGGTTGCTGAGGGACAATGGTTTTACCCTGTAAAGATTTGTTTCTTGTACTTGTTTAATAAAATGCTGATTGGCCAGTAGACAGGTAGGAAGTATAGGCGGGGTGACCAGGCAGGAAATAGAGGTGGGACAATGAAAAAAGAAGAATTCTGGGAAGAGAAAAGATTCAATCTGTGCTTGTCACCCAGACACAGAGGAAGCAAGATGAGACTGCCTTGCTGATGAAAGGTACCAAGCCACATGGCTAACACAGACAAGAATTAAGGGCTAATATAAGTTATAAGTTATGAGCTAATAGGCTAACAAGTTTATAATTAATGTAGACCTCTGTGTGTTTCTTGAGGCTGTACAGCTGCGGGACTGGGCGGGACAGAAACCTCAGTCAACAAGTGATGACATTCATGGTTTTGTTGAACCACCTCCCAATAACAAAAGCTATAAATAATGTGTTCTAAACTGATGAGCACAGGTGGCTAGCTAAGACCGTCTCTGTGCATTCTTTCCTCCAGCAGCAGAAAAACTACAAAGCTTTTATCTTAGGAAACATGCTGAATTTATTGCTTTTGGACAGGACAGTAAAACAGGACATTTTTTTCATGTTGAAAAAGATTATACAGAGGTGAAGCTGTAGTTCTTTGTCAGAACATTTATCTGGCACATGGAATGCTCAGATTCCATCTACACCAAGGGAAGGAAAAAATATAAGACAAGGCAGAAGTTAGGGTTAGGGTAGAAAAGAGAGGGTAATGAAGGAGTGGAGGGGAGAGACAGCAAAGAGAAATAGAAAAGGAGCAATGAGGGGACTATGAGTATAATAATGTACTAAAGGATCCCAAGACTGTCCTGCTTGAACTGAAAATAAAAATTACTGTGTAATCTCCTCTTTGAAAAACAATCAGCAGGGGCTTAGGTGGCTCAGTGGTTAAGCATTCCTAGCATCCATACTGAGTGGCTCACAACCTCCTATAACACTGGTGAGATGGTCTGTGTCTTCCCAAAAAAATCAAATAACATCTTCGCTGTCTTTTTGACTTTTTCTCTTTTCATTTCCAAGTTGCAAAGAAAAAGGAGAACAAAATAATTGTCTCTGTTTCTGGCACATAGTGAGTGAATTATTGGCTTCTAGTTATTAGCTATCTACCCAAAGAGGGGAAAAGTTTAGTTTTCAAAACACCACAAAATTGTCCCAAGTCTTAGTGGACAGTGGCAGGAATACAGTTTATTAGAAACAAAAGCAAAAGCAAAGTGTCCTTCATGACATGATTATCAGACATGGCCCACTTCTGTTGAAGACGGTCTTACTCAGACACATCTCCCTATCTAGGCAAGGAGTGTCTGGGGAAACTCAGACTTGGACGTTGAATGTTTGATTTTATACTGGATTAAATAAGGACAACCACATACCATTAGGAAAGTAATGAATGCTACACTAGCCCAGAGAAAAACCCAGATAATGTTGCTCCTGAGACAGAAATAGGTTGTGTGCAGACAGGTATCCTTGGATAGCTTGCAAGTTGGATGTTGGGACAAATGAAGCTCCAAGCCATGACCCAGGGACTATTTTTATCCATGAAGAAAGAGATTTTTTTTCTTATTGAGACACATGCATACACACATTTCAATACTTATCTCTATTCTTTTCTATATATTTAAATGCCTGAATGCCTGCTTTCTGTCTAATATTTCTGCTTAGCTCTAATGGATTCTATAAAGTATATTAGCATGTGAAATCTACCATGCTTATCCTGTGGTGTGTGTGTGTGTAACTCTGTGGAATGGTGTGCTTTCCCATGAGTGCACACATGAACGTCAGAGGTCAGACAACTTCGTATGTCTTCCTTAATCATTCTCTACCCTTTTTTCTTTTATATAGGGTCTTTTCACTGGTTAAACCTGAAGATTACCAATTCAGCTAGAATGACTGGCCAGTGAGCCCCCAGGATCCACTCTCTGTACCACTGTGACAGATGCATACTGAAATTTCTGTACCTTGATAAGCCTGTCTGCCAATGCAATAACCCAAATCAGACCAAATCAAACCAAATTAGAAAAAGTTCAGGTATAATGGATACAACGCTCCCAGATGGCTTTCCAGTACCCCAAAAAGGAGATGGGAAAGGAAGACCAGAAAACCATGTGTCTGTTTTCTGGGGTGCAGTATAAATATCTTGTGGGAGTGGTATTGAGCATCTCTGGAGGAGGGGGTCATCATTTGGAAGGCTTTCTGAGATGTAGCAAGGTTTGGAGAGAGATGGGAAAGAGGTCTGGAGTGGAACTTCTACCTGAACACATACCAGTGTGCCTAACTTTTACATGGGTTTTGGGAATCTCGACTCAGGTCCTCATGTATGAGCAACAAGCAGTTTCCTTACTAAGCTTTCTCCCCATCCCCCAACATGCAGTTCTTGTTAGTCCTCAGAGCCCCTGCTCCTGTCTTAACTCTCCATTTGTTGTCTCTAGCCTCTCACTACCCACTGGCTCCCAGCACTGCACAGTCCCACTCAGTCAGTTACTACAGATGTCCTATTGCAACAGACAGTAGTGATAACCTGGCCCATCACTAAGGCTCCCCACAGCCTCAGTCACATCTCTCCACAGGCACACACTCCCACAGCAACCCACCTTCTGAATCTCTTTCCTTGCCCTGCTCATCATTAGGGTTTTCTTTTCTACCCTGATTCCCCAGAACTGCTTTCTCTCTCAACCCCCACACCAGCCTCTTGGTGTAGGCAATGATGTCGCATGGTTCCTGTCACCCTTTGTCCCCAGCCTGTCTTCTGGGGCATTTTCAAAATTTATATGTTGGATTAATCCAACGGCATTTATAATCAAATGTCTTTTAGCAGCTGTTGCTCCTTCCTCAGCATTCAAACAATTCAAGGACAACACAATAACATACAGTATCCAGACTTTGTGTGTATTTTCCAACTTTACTAGGCTTTATTTGAAACTCTATTTCTTTTATTTTTATTTTTTGGTTTTTTGAGGCATGGTTTCTCTGTGTATCATTGCCTGTCCTGGAACTCACTCTGTATGCCAGGCTGTCCTTGAACTCACAGAGATCTGCCTGCCTCTGCCTCCCAAGTTCTGGGATTGTGCCACTACACCCAACTACTCTGCTCTCTCTCGCTCTCTCTCTCTCTCTCTCTCTCTCTCTCTCTCTCTTTCTCCTTAAAGACTTTATCTTTTTCTTTTCTCTCCCAAACCTGCATATATTTTTAAGCATACTGTAAACCATTTAGAGGTTTTTTCATCTTTGAATATATTTTTACTGTATATCTCCTTTTCTGACCACATTAGTCTTTAATTTGCTAAGTGATATGGCTAGATTAAAGTCGTGTCTCTGACGACTGGATCCACCCCATTCCTTAGCTTTCTGAGAGTCTAGCTTCATGGCAGAAGTACTGGTGGGAGCCATGTTTATTGCCAGCACTCTATGGAGTTTCAAGGTACCTGCCGCCACCAAGAAGCAAGCTGTTGGCTATTCATAAACACCATTTAAGTGTTTGTTGGTGGGTCCTCTTAAAACAGCTGCAAGAGTTTTGCAGCTAAAGCTGAGTTAGAAAGCAGCTCTAAAATGAGATGTGCTTGCCTCGAACAAACAGAGCCCACCAGAGAAAATGCTGCTACCAAGAAGTCGTGCTTAACTCTGTTGTTTTGTGTCTAGAATTACTTCCCAACTCTCTCAGGTTTTAAGTGGATTTAACTGTCCACATTGGTACCACTTGTTGACAGAGGTTTCTGTCCTGCCACAATCCAAAATTTTCTTTAGGTTCCTATAAGATTATCAGCGCCCCCAATTAGCAGGAAGTAGCCTGGAAAACTATGCCTGCATTCCCAAAAAATAGATTATGGATGTTTTTCTTTGTTAGAGTGTTAGTTACAAGTTGTTATAAATAATGGTCAGGAAGAAAGCTAAACAAAGGAGATTAGATTCAGAGTAATGGTCAGGAAGAAAGCTAAAGAAAGGAGATTAGATTCAGAGTTCCTCTTTTGAAAAGAAAGAGAGAGGGAAGTGCTTTGGGGCAATGGTCTTGTACCCTGTAAATATTTGTCACTTGTATGGCTTAATAAAATATTGATTGGCCAATAGCCAGGCAGGAAGTTTAGGCAGGGCAACCGGAATAGGAGCATTCTAGGAAGAGGAAAGGCTCAGTCTGCAGTTATCACCCAGACACAGAAAAAGCAAGATGAGAATCCCTCACTGATAAAAGGTACCAAGCCATGTGGCTAACAAAGACAAGAATTATGGATTAATGTAGGATGTAAGAGTTATTAAGAAACCTGACCTAATAGGCCAACAAGTTTATAATTAATGTAGATATCTGTGTGTTTCTTTGGGGCTGAATGGCTGTGGGACCAGGCATGGCAGAAATCTCTATCAACATACCACTAACAAAAAAAAATGTATGTAATCATACTCTTTTGCAAAGGAAACCTCAAAAATGAAACAAAAAAACTTTCAAAAGTATTCCAAAAACCAAATTTGTATCTATTATATAAGTAGGAAAGCTAATTTAAAATTTTCTTTCAATGTAGAAAAACTGTATCTTTACTGTGCATATACTTCCATGCTTTCTAGAAAAATGGGCTCAAAAATGGCTGTATATTTTCTTACTCTTTGAAGTCTAAGGCATTTAAAGTTAAGATTGTACCCCATAAGTCTCCCAGATTTAGAATATGAATGACAGAATAAATCAAGTTCATCTGCTTGAGAATATCAGGTCAAGTGCTTATTGAAGCTTCTTTCATGACCATGTTTAACAAGTTGGTGATTATCATGTTGTAATATAAGCCCCACTCTGACTGTAAATGACTGAAAAGAGTAGACAGGCACAGACATTGGACCTCAGAGATGCCATGTGTCTGTATTCAAATCTGGCCATTACCAGAGTCCTGCTTCAGTTTTCTGCAGCCTCCATCTATGGTTACAGGTACATTATAACACTGAAAGACCTTTGGATCTTAAAATTTATGGAGGGTCAAACCCGGTGAGTCATTTGTGGAAATGTTTTCCTAAAATAATTGATAGATTCTTCCAGTTGAAACAATTACTAGTTTCTTGCTTACTATATGTGACACCTTTTGAGTGAAGGTCTTTGTGTGTGCTGCAGACACAGGCTCATTAACTTCCTGACATCCCTGAGAGACGGGTAACTGCTATCTGATGTGCTGACAGAGATGAACACTCTCTGAATGGGGTCCATATTGGATTCAAATGAGGCCCAGCAGCCCCCCTAGTGCATACATCTTTTTATTTTTACAGGACATTATGATTTCATATTTCAGATTGCTCAAAACAGTTTGAAGTGGCTCAAATATTCATTCCATCTTTGGGAGATGATTTGATTTCTTTGAAAAGTTTTTCCATATAATTGATGCTATATATTTTCATCTATCAAATTGCTTCTCATCTATGAGAGTTATGCCCCATACTCCCCGGGTAAGAAATAGTTTTTCTTTTTTAGTTTCTCTTCTTTAGTATAATAATTTCTTAATTAAACTATATGTACATGAGTGTATCTGTGTGTAGTTATGTGCATATACGTGGTTATGTTATATGCACAGAGGCCTGAAGAGCACATCAGATTCTCCTGGAGCTGGAGTTAAAGATAATTATGAGCCACCTGACTTGAACTCAGGTCCTCTGCAAAAATAGTAGATGCTCTTAACACTGAGCACTTTTTCTATCCCCCAGTTTGATAACTTTTGAAACATATATTCATTGAATTTTCTCAACAAATATTAGAGAACAGAGAACACCTACCATATGTACAACATCTACATAGACAGATGAATATGATAGTTTCAGACCTGCATGGTTCTACTGCTAGTAAGAAAGTTGATGTCTTTTATTAGTTGAGAGATTTTATTAGTAATAGCCTGAGGACAATGAATATGAATGATTTAAGGAAATGATACAAGTGATGAGATCATAGCCCTTCTGTGCTGGCTAGTTTTATGACAGCTTGACACAGCTAGATTCATTGGAGAGGAGGGAGTGTCGACTGAAAAAGGCCTCCATGAGGTTGGGCTGTAGGCGAATTTGTGGGTCACTTTCTTGATTGATGATTGTTGTGGGTGGGGCCACCCTGGGCTAGCAGTCCCGGATTCTATAAGAACTCATACTGAATAAGCCATGAAGAGTAAGACGGTAAGTCTCAATGAACTCTGCATCAGGTAGGTTCCTTCCTTGTTTGAGTTCTGCCCCAACTTCCCTCGGCAAGGGGCTGTGATGTGGAAGAGTAAGAGAAATCAACCCTTTCCTCCTCACTTTCTTCTGGTCCTGGTGTTCCGTCACAGCAGGGAACACTCCTTACAGCAGGGACACCTTCCCTTACAGCCATGCCCTCCAAAACCAAGCCACAGGCTTTGCCCTCTTCTCAAGAATGCAATTCTTAGGACTCACATTAGGAGCCAACACCTAGAGGAGATATTCACCAGGATGACATCGTTCCAATGTTAAATTCTCCAATTAAAGCACTGACCAGGGAGATGTATAAGAGGGAAAGTGATAGCAAGGAATGTCAGAGAACAGCAAACTGACAGGTCTCCTGAGAAGAAATGACAGACATTAAGAGCAGAAAGCTATAGGAAAGAGGGTTCTGTGGTTGCCTAGGGTCTGCCCTGTTATGGAAACTATTAAATCAAAGACATTTCAAATGTCAGTTTCTCAGGGTTCAAACCCTGCAGATATGCCTCTAAATTAAGCTATGCCAGGACTGTCATTTCATAGTGGATATTTTACACACACACACACACACACACACACACACACACACACACACACCCCTTCTCTCACTGCTATAATGATATCAGTATTTACAGTATATAGGAAAGTAAATAGAGAACTAAAATTAATTAATTACTGTTTACCTGTCAAAAATTTGAATACTCTATATTTCTTAATACTAGATATGTCCACTGATATATGCTGATAAAACTTCATAGAACTTGTTTTTTATAGACACAATGTGTGCTCAGCTTCCTGGAGACAGAAATAATGAAGTGGAGGCTTTCAGATTGGTCCAAGAGGGTAAGTTGGTAACAAGCTCATATGTCTTCTGGTCATAAAGGTCAGAAAATCCCAGGATAATTTCTTTCCAGGAACCAGAAATAAAGAGTGTAATTGGTGGCTTGGGACTGTATGAGCCTTCAGGATCTGCACCTACCCTCCACCGCTCAATCCTCTTTTACTGAGTGACCTCTGTGCTGTTTACAATAACAGACATTCAGAGTCTTAATTCTTCAGGCTTTTACCTCTGACTAAACTCATTTATCATTTTTTTCTTTTCTTTCTTTTTGCAAAATATTTATTTTTACTTGTATGTATGTGGACATTTTGCCTGCATGTATGTATGTGTGCTTTTGTAAAGCAGAGAGGGTATCAGTTGCCCTGGAACTAGGGCTGCAGGGCAGCTGCCTCGTGGATGCTCAGAGCTGAGCATGAGTCTTCTGCACGATCAGTGACGCTCTTTTCTGTTTGTTTGTTTCAGGACAGGGTTGCTCTGCGTAGACCTAGCTGTCCTGGGACTCACTCTGTAGACCAGGCTGGGCTCTACCTCACAGATCCACCGGCCTCTGCCTCCCAAGTGCTGGGACTAAAGCCGCCGCCAGCACTGCCTGGTCCAGGTAGACTTTTAACCGCTCAGCTGAGCCAGCCCTCCACACCTTCCCTTTCTCTGAGAAGATGTGAGAGTGCTTTCCATGCTTCGCTGCCCTTCTTGAGGATTTTTTCTTGTCCTGCTTTTGTATTTGTTCGTGAACATATAACATGGCCTTTCCCATAAAACATTCAGACAGGAAATCAAAAATGCTCAATTCCTTTCCGGGTTCATTATTTAACACCACAGAGGAAGAAAGTGGACATCACCCCTTCCTTTTACCAACTGAGATACTGGAGTAAAGGGAGACGAGCAGTGCAGTCCGCATGGGAAAACTGCCTCTGACTTGTTTGTGGACTCGGTCTGACCCTTTCCTCTTCTGAGGACTGTTTGTTTGTGTTTTCCTGGCAGCTAGCTGGATACATACATATAGATCTACAACCTTAACTGCAGAGGTGACTGCGAGAAGTGTGAGCAATGCAAAGAAAGAAACTCATACCTACCATTAGCGTGTATCATTATTCTGCCAGCCGTCTTCATAGTTTGCCTCTGAGCCAGAAACAACCATTATTCGTGAAAAGATGAAGGAAGGCAGGAGGCTCTAGGCCGGCCTCTTGCTTACTCAAAGGCTCAGTTTAACTTCTCTCAGCCCTAAGGACTACATAGAGGTTTATTATGAAGATAGAAAGAGAAGGTGCCTTTGTGACTGACCACATGGACCGCATGCACTGCTGGGGTGTGACTGACCACGTACTCTGGGGTGTGACTGACCGCATGCACCGCTGGGGTGTGGCTGACCGCATGACCTGATAGACGAAATGTCTGGAGTCTTTGTAACTGTCTTGCATTTGCGTGGAACAGAGATCATTTTGTACACATGGTAGATCATGGAGCTCCCAGTTCTCTCAGGACAATGTAATGCTCTACAATCCTCAGAGGTACTTCAGAGGCCGTCATAGGTCATTGGTCATTCTTCAAAAATGTTGGCAGCTGCAGTTCCAAACGTATAGGCCTTTGTGGCTTCATAAGCAGGCAAACAGCTCTGTGCAGGGTTTAACCAGTC
The DNA here is from genome assembly GCA_004026605.1 of Ondatra zibethicus. Lineage (NCBI taxonomy): Eukaryota > Metazoa > Chordata > Mammalia > Rodentia > Cricetidae > Ondatra > Ondatra zibethicus. Next base: position 43,217 of record PVIU01011292.1, read on the forward strand.
TATTCCAGACACTGCAGCACAAGTGTCACAGTCCAGGGAATTGAGATTAGGGTGTCAGGATGGCTGGGTTCTGCTCAGCCCCTTCTCCAGGCTGTAGATTTCTAATGTCTGGCAAAGAAGAGAAACCTAATCATGATGCCTTAAAATGGCACTAACCATACTTATAGGGGCTCTTCTCTCATGACTTGATTACTCTGCAAAGCCTAGCTCTAGCTGCACAGATATTGGTTTCAATACAAGGAATTTAGAGCAGGAGGCAACATTATTCAGCCCAGAACACCTATATTGCCTTATTTATGAATCCAAAGGAGAAGAGTTACTTGGGAAGAATCCAGTGTAAGTGTGTGTGTGTGTGTGTGTGTGTGTGTGTATACTAGAGAACCAGATCACAACTCTCCTAGCCATATTCATTTTCCTAACCACAAAATGGATTTGTATCTTGCCCACATAGCAGACCAGTGACCTTGCATTTTGAAGACCATCTTGTACCTAACTGTAGTAGAGTAATTATCATAGGAATACTGAGTAACTTAAATACTGTTTGTTCTTTGAAGTGCCCTCAACAGCTATATTCCTTTCACCATCAATATATACTTATCACTCACATCAACTTCCCAAGGATGCTTACAGTATTTAAAATCCTTCATTCTGCTTATTCCCAATGAGTTCTTATTAGAACTTAGAGGTCTTCAACCACCTCATTAGGGCAGACTCATTAGTACCAACGTTAGTACCAACACTCTATCAGGACACTTGTCTGAAGTCTTTAAACATCATGCTTCATCAAAATTAAAGAACAAAGCATTGATAGAAATCATCTATTTTGATGATAGTGATCACTCACATGGATTGGTGGAGAGCTAGTTATATACAGGCCAACTATAGTTTCCATCTTTAGCTAGTTATATCTACTTATAAGCAAGTCGTAGACACCGATACTGGTCCTTTAACAAATTCAAACTAATTTGGTTAGTACAGGCTATAAGTGGGTCAGATTTCCTTGCCTGACTCTGGCCCTCAGGCCACAGGTACAAAAAGAGAGGACACACTAGAGCAATGAGCTGATCCACCCAAACGTTGCATGCCAAGAGCTGCGGCTCCCTACACTCATCTTGCTGTCATAGCAGGTTGGCTACAATCTCATTGGATCCCAAAAATAAAACGAGACCCACTGAGCCAGTACCTGGATGCCAGATCCAGAGACTGTTCCAGAAAACACTGGACCTACTGTGGGGCATCCAAGTCACACTTCCCTCTCCCTGCTAACAGCTAACCAGAAACCAGAAGGAGACGATTTCTTCCCAAGGAGCCCGTTTCCCTCACTGATGTTTCCCTCTACACGGTTACTAGCAGTGACTTCTGTACTCACCCATATTTCGAGATGAATTTCTTAATTTTCCTCCAGATAAAATTTACTTTTCCTCCTTCCATCACTTATTAAGAAATTACTTGGTCACTCCATCCTCTTAGTGTGGCAACAAGTGTGAGAAAAGAAAGTTGCTTTCTGTAAACAGAAGGTAGGATTCCAACAGAATGAACTAATATACCCCATGTATGGAAACAGAATGATTTTGATTATTGGATTTGATGTCACAATAAGAATACAGGCAATGCCCTCATGGTCCATTCTTCCATCACTAATGAGACTCTCTGATGCCTTCTCCCCTGCCAAATTCACATTGGAACTCCACAGATGCACTTGGCTGCTGTTTCTCATCATGAACATGCTATTCTGCTGTAGATTAGGAAAGTTCTCGTATTTTAATTCCTACTTTATTTTTCATGGTAAAAATAGCCATTATTTGTGAGGGATGGTTATTTTATATCACTGCATTAATGTGATTCTTTGCTGGGTCTCATATTTCCAGCTTCTAATTTCAGCCCTGCATAGTGAGCACACTTTGTCAAACTTCCCTCTCACGGGTTTTCCTCACTCCTGAAAAACCTGCTAGTGGCACTTCCAACACTGGCAACATAAACGTGAAAAAAAAACCTATAAAAAGGAGAAGAAGAATTTGAATGTCACCCATTGCAGAAATGAAGCACAAACAGAACACATGTAGAGGAGGCGTGTGTTGGGTCCACTTACGTGTAGGCTCTTTCACCAAGAACTTCTGTATGAAGGTTAATGGCATCATTCATTAAAATAAAGGAGATGCATTAGAAAGTTGTTTAAATAGATACTCCTCCAGTGTCTTGAAGCTGAGATTCTGTCTGTGCAATTAATTAAGAAAGAGGAGAAACTCTGAAGTAATAAAAGTGTGAAAACTATTGTCAATTGAAATTCAATAAAAAATAAAGACAACATAATTCTTGAAATAACAATGATATTCAAATAAGATATGACTTAACTTTAAGTGATCTTTCTGAGGTCACACCTAATACATAAAGTATATATTTGCATGTATGAAGGGGCAGTTATATTAGGAAGCTGCATAACATGATTATAACCCATTGGGTCAGGAAGGGCACCTAGAGCCTTGAAGAGAGGATTTTCATGTGGCTTCATCAAGTAACCTCTTGGGGGATAAAATGAATTCTAAAGGTGAAAATATTGGGGGAAGCAAAAAAAATAGCCCAGAAGTATTTTCAGTATTGATAAGAACTTGATCACTGCCAGCAGACTTTCCGTGAAATAAAGGAATGGTAAATCTTCCCAAAGATACCCAAGGAGTGACATTTATTTGACTTTGAGATGTCACTAGGTTTTCAGTCAATTTGACAAATATTGTTTGAAATCAAGCATGTTTTGGGCAGCATACTAAGTGCTTTGGATATGAACAGAAAATATGAGAAAACTTAAATGTCTGAAGAGCTCATGGTCTTGTCAAAAACCCACGCATAACAGATGTCATTAAGTAATGTGATGTTGTTTACATATACCTTAGTAGGTACAGCAGGATAGCCAAACCAAGATGTCAGTGTTCATGAGCTGAGACTTAAGAACTCCAAGGATAAAGAAGAGGATACATTTGAGGAGAGCAGTCATCACAATAACAACAACAACAATAAAATAATAATAATATCAGTAAAATCATGGCATGTCAGAAATTTATTGAGATATCTAAAAGTTGATCTATCCAAGAAGAAATTCATGGACATTAAGAAGGCAAACCATTAAGACAGTCACACCGCCCATGCTGCCTGCGCTGCCGTGCAACCCAGGCACTGTGGAAAACACAAAGACAACACCGAGACCCTGTGGGTGATTGGGAAGTGAGTAGGTAGATGGTGGAGTGATAACAGAGAATGGCGTGAGGAGTTAGGTGGTAGAGAAATGGAAGATGAACCGTTTGCGTGTTATGAAGTGAGGCAGACCTGGAGGAGATGCGAAGGCAGTTGCCGCTCTTGTTCCTTGGGAAAAGGTGAATTATACTGCTCACCAATTGAGCCAGTAACAGACACAAGTGCTAGTGGCCCTATGCCTTCTTCCTTTGAGGAAACTGACCACTGTACAAATCGCTGTGATTCTCAGAGCTGCATGCTAGCCCAGGAGAAGAGCAATGCCTGCAGAATGGAGACCCACAGCTGGACAGACATGCCTGCTGTGTTTACTTCTCATCAGTGGGTTAGGTGCTAATCTCTCTATTTGGTTGTGGTGGCTATTCAACCATGACATTAGACAACTTTGTGTTGAACTATAGTCTTACCATGCTGTATCCAGCTTTTACTAGAGATCTATTTCTTTTGGAAGCTTAGACAAATACTTGAAAACACCTAGAGACCCTGTCCAATGCTTGGCCCATGGCAGGAGCCAGTATGATGAACAAATATGGGGCAGAGAGATGGGTGAGAAAGAGAAGAATGGTTTGAGATCTGAAGACACAAAGATGAAAAGAACAGCCTAATGTGAACAGCTTGAGAAGCCACCTGAGATCCTGATTAAGTCCTGGCTATGTTGTCACTGAGGGCCATGTCTGAGTCTGTGGCCATGCAGCTGCAGAGGTCTGTGTCAATGTCCATGTCCCATGTCACCAACCAAAGGCCATGTGGATGTCCCTGGTCTGTCATAAGCATGGGAGAGGTGGCCCCACGACTCAAGTGTGTCTGTCATGTGGTGGCACTGACAAAGGAGCGATGCATCCCTTTGCTCCTCTTTCCTCATCTCTTGCCACTTGTAACAGGTGGGAGAGCTGGCCCCAGAGTCATGAGGGAAAGCTGGTCCTGCCCCCTCAACAGCTGCAGCACTTGGGAGTGTGGGCCTTGCACCTACCCTAGGCAGCACAGTAGAGCTGACTGTTGGTGGGGGCATGAGTGAGCTGGCCTGAGGGCATGAAAATAGGAGAGTTGGCCACCCTACCTCTGCCAGCTGCCATGTGGTGATGTGGGGGAGGGAAAGATGTCCTCCCTACCTCACTCCTCACCACCTGTGGCAAACAAGAGAGCTGCCCCTGCCCCTTGCCTAGGCAGCAATTAGAACTGGCCCCAGTGGTTTGGGTTTGGGTGACCAGGACCTGAGAGTGTGAGAGCAGGAAAACTGGCCCTGCCTCTTGCTGTCTGCTGCAGTGGGTGAGCTAACTAGGGTAGTGCTGAAGATCTTGCCCTAGTGGTGATGATGAGGAGAGCTGGTGGGCTGACCAACCCAGATACCATCCAGGCCCAGAACCCGGTTTAAGAGTCGGCCCACCCCAATATCCACCCCATCTTTGAATTGCTGGAAAATGTGAAGGGGCCAGCCCTGCAGATCCAAAGCTCCAGAACTTCTGTGACATAGGGCAACTACAGGATATCCAAGAGAATCCCCAGTGAGGGCCCAGCATCGATAGTGTAGCAGAAACCAGTGGCCTCCAACCAAACCAATGACTCTATGCAATGAACACTTGCAAGTAAAGATGTATGAACTAAAGGACATACTCTATGACTCACTGTGGCACACTGCAGGTTCCATGATGAGATTCCTTCTTTCTCTTTATATTTTCCTTTGATTTACTTGCAAGTAAAGATGTATGAACTAAAGGACATACTGTATGGCTCACTGTGGCACACTGCAGGTTCCATGATGAGATTCCTTCTTTCTCTTTATATTTTCCTTTAATTTATTTGGGAGGATGCAAGGGCAAAAGGTAGCTATGAAGAGATGGGAAGATGAATGAGATTGGGATGCATGATGTGAAATCCACAAAGAATCAATAGAAAGTTTTTTAAAAATCATAGAAGGTGAACTATTAAGAGCTGAACACAGAATTTTAAGTCTATGACGTCATCAAATCTGATCCTGAGAAAATATAAATCAAATTACAGCTTCCTGCCATGGACTGCTGTCATTGGTGCTGGGCTTCCTTTTTCAGCATTGTCTACGATGGAGGATTTCTTGGTTCTTTAGTGGAGACAGGACATGTCGAAGATGTCTGTAAGTTCTACTCTCTATCAGGAAGTTGTTTCAGGTGATTCTAAAGACCCCTTCATTCTTAATCTGTGCAATGAGTTTGTGGTTCACAAGCATCATATTCATAGAATGCAGATGAAATCCCTCATATTTATAGGACGCCTACTCTTGAGTATACTATTCAATCTGTATGCAATAGTTGTCATGCTTTGAACAAGTGAAACAGTGAAAAGTCTATTTAGAGTCTTGCATTGTCAATCAAGAAGTATAGCCTTGCCATTGATTTCCTAGGTGCTGGAAGTCATGTTTAGTCATCTAAACATGGCCTCTATGGATGCAGACTTTGTCATTTTGAGGAAACAGAGATCCTTTGACCCACTGGAGACACTTACAATCATACCCACACAGACACACACCCCTCCTAGTGCTGTGTCTTGTCACAGAGCCACGTCTAGCCACCTCCGCAGAATGGCATGCTATCTTGTTTACTGAGAGTCTTTCTTTAGTCTACTTTTCACTCCCTCTGTGTACAAAGCCTCCTGCCCACAGCTGGGCAGGTTTCCAATTCCTTTCTCCTAGATCACAAATGGGTACTTACAAATGCATTTTTTAGCATAAATTATATATAATGTTAATATGTTGCCCTTGTTTCCAGCCAGAAAGGCACACTATTGCCTGGAGAGAGAGAAAAAATGTAATTCTTTCTCTGCTGTATTGGTGCACAGAAAGAAAGCCTGGCCTTACTTTATAAAATTAGCTGCCAGTCAGACTTTAACTTCATAACATTATTATCCATCACTGTGCTTATAATTATTTGTTTTGAGACTTTCTAGAATTTGTATCTTTAAGAAAGTCATTTTAACCAGGGACAGTTTATAGCAGTTAGACTTCTGATAGTGGATCATGCAAGGATGGGTGCTGGGGCAATATCATTAGCAGCTCAATTGTAGCAATCCTGAAAGGATGAATGGAGCTGGAGAAAAGATATAAAATAGAAAATGCACTTAAATATATATGTGTCTGTATTTACCAATATAATTACTAATCACTACTTTTTACATAATGTATCTCATACATATTCTATAATATATATTATATACAACATTTGGTGTATATTATATAATATGGTGTGTGTGTGTGTGTGTGTGTGTGTGTGTGTGTGTGTGTGTGTGTGTGTGTGTGTGTAAAAATTGGTAAGGAGCCAGAACCAGAAGTAAAAGGAGGAATTCAAGCAGTGCTTTGAACCTACGTGAGAAAGATGAACTGTCACCAAACAAACAATGTATACAGAGAGAGTGATGGAAGATTTGAGGACAGGTGATCAGTTCAAATGTTCAGGATGAGGTTTGAGGTGCTAGAAGGATGCTGTGATAGTCAACCTCCCATTGCTATGACAAAATACCTGGGATTAAACTGGTAAGATGGTTCTGGAAGTGAAGGCCCAGAGGTCAGAAGATAAAGGTTCTTGCCACCGAGCCTATGCCTTTCATTGATCTGCAGAATTCACTGTCACTCTCTTTCAAATACTGCTTCCTTCTATTTTTATTTGCTCTTATCAAAGCGATTGTTCCTGTCTCACTGCCTCCTCATTGCATGTTCTCACTCTGTCATCTAACCTCCTGCTACTTGAAGTGAACTGTGCATATACCCGAGAGCTTAGTTGAATGTCAATTTTGAGGCTTCATCCCCGACTTATAGAAATGAAGCTTGCCTTGTACAACTCCCTAGGTGATGACAGTGTACATTCAGATTTGGGAAGAATGGCTCTAACCACTGTTTTTTGTTTTTTCTCTTCAGAGCTATCCAGACGGCTACTAAATTCAGCAATATTAACTCTATGGCATTATATATCCTATAAAATTTCTGTAACTCTTATCATCGTCAAACTTTATTCATCTTGTTCATAAATACATTTTCCTTTGTCCATCTTATACTGCATCTATACCTTCTTTCAGACAGAGTCTCATGTAGCAAAAGCTTACTTTGCACTTGCTTTGTAATCTCGGATGATCTTGAACTTCTGGTCTTCCCATCTCCCCAGCGTGACACTTTAGATTTGTGCAACAAGGCCTGTTTTATGCTGTATTGTAGACTAAACCAAAGACTTCCTAAGTGTTAACCAAGCACCCTACCAATAAAGCTACAACTTCAGCCTCTATTTTTACATTGTATGCAATTTAAAAATTCTATATCCTCTATGTAGGGATTCCAGTAGCTAAAGTCTTTGGAAGCATATTAGCTCAGTTTCTTATGTCTTCCCTGACTTGGGTTATTGTATGGATCTGTGGAACTATGAGGCAGAAGGCTGTTCCTCCATAGTGGATGTTAGGTCTCCTGGGGATTTCCTTGTAACAACTAAGCATCTGAGATGAACTGGTGTTCACATTTCAATAGCACCTCTACACTTCTATGGGATCTCACAGTGGATTATAAATATTTGGAGACAGAGAAGTACCTCTTTGCCAAGAGACAAACTTTTTTTTTCTACAACTTCCTCACTATTGTGTACAGATGCCTCATTTATAAGTTCCTATCTTGCAAAGACCCTGACCTTCATCTTCTGAATGTAACATCTGGTTATACCATTTCAGCAACTCCACTTTATCCAAAAGAGACACCTTCCAAGATTACCATGGGTGTCTGAACCTGTAGATAGATCTAAAACATGTACATACTTCCTGGGCCATCTTATCACCTTAATTTTGTTGCAAGGAGGGACCTACTTGTTCGTCCCAGCCTCCTGGCTAGCTTATACCCGAAATAACCACACAGAAATTGTATTAATTAAAACACTGCTTGGCCCATTAGCTCTAACTTCTTATTGGCTAACTCTCACATCTTGATTTAACCCATTTCTATTAATCTGTGTGTCACCACATGGCTGTGGCTTACTGGCAAGGTTCTAACTGGAGGATCCATGGCATCTCTCTCACTCTGCCTTCTTTCTCTCAGCATTCAGTTCTGTCTTCTCTGCCTACCTAAGTTCTGCCTGTTCAAGGGCCCAAAGTAGTTTCTTTATTAACCAATGAAAGCAACGCAAAGACAGAAGGACCTCCTACACCATAATTTCCTCCACCTTTGTTTGACCCCATTCATATATGCCTCCAACCTTTCAAAAGGAAGGACCAAGCTAACAATGATTTCACGCTAAAATATATTTCATTAGCTCATCTGGGGATATTGTTATCTAGAAATGAATGAGCCATCAGTTGGCCAGTGACAGATAACACATTGTGCTGCTGAGGACTCTGGAGTAGTTCCGTCTGTCCACACCAGCGTCCTAAGCAGGATGCACAAGCAAAAGCAAGCACTCAGCCTCCTTTCCTTGACTGTTTTCCTTTTACTTCATCCATTACATTCTCATCATTGCATCCTAGGCTTTGTGGGGTGTATGGCTTAGAAAGCATGGGTCTTCATGAAGCATGGACACAAAGCATATAAGTCCTTTCCTTCCCTTCCATGAAGGCCTCTCCATGTGCCACTTAAACAAGAGAAGCAAGAACGGTGTCTTGTCAAGCAGAACACTGAGGCCACCTGACATAAGAAGCTCATTTAGTTCTTAACTGAAATGTCACCATCCCCAATGTGCCAGATCTGCTTTTCTCAGAGGAGCTTATTTCCATTCTATTGTGGCATTCCTCACTCCTTACATATTTGTGTTATATCTACTTTGCCTGCTATCTTGCAAATTCGATGGATAGATATTACAACTGCTATGTGTATTTGTTAAAATTATAGCAACAATAAAATAGATTATTTTAGAATAATGACCCAAGTTTACAACTAATTCTCCTATGAGATTCAGAATCAAGATGATGTTCAAACAGACATTTCTGTTCAGGGAACTTAGATTAAGTGCCTTTTACAGTGGAGTACCAATATGTGATGAGGTTACCTGGTAAAGTAGGCACAGCAATCATGGTCTAATAGAGACATGTGCACCTCCAGGAATACATAAAGTGATCTCTCTGGCAGGGTAGGCATAGTGCCAAGGAACTTCTGTGATGCCTTTCACACAGCAGCCGTCACAGACAGCAAGGATTTATTGACTGAAGGAAAGTTATAGGTTCGGGATGTGGTTAGGTCAGTGGAGCAAACCAAAGAAAATTTGTATTGTCCAAAGGAAACATTCCAATTTCCTCATGCTTTCTAATTATCTCCCTCTAGGAAGAAGTGGCCATCAGCTCTAAATACTGATTTAAATCTTAATTATGGATTTACTGAGCCCCATAACATAGCATGAGTTTTTCTTGTTTTTTATTGGGACATAAGCAATACAATCTCCATTAAACAATTAAAGATAGAACCACTACAGTGAAACTGCTTCTAAGGCAAATAAATACCTAGAGACAACCTGTCAATTTGGAGAGTTGTGTTTAACTGTGAATGTTGCCTTCTATTACTGGAAACCACTTAAGGCTTCTCTAAAGTGGCCACATAAGAAGAGCACACTTCCTCTCAGAGATAGTCTGCAATTCCTAACCCCGCAGAGTTGCCTTGAAAGGCTTGGCCCAGAAATCTTGTATTTTGCTGGTTATAGCTTATAGGCATAGAAGGTACTGGGAATACATCTGTGGCCTGGCCGCAAAAGTAGGAGCATCAGGGGCAATACATAGTATTTACTCAGAATTGAATGTGTTCTCATTTTCATTCTAGCATGGATCCAAGGAGTTCTTTTATTTAATTGATTTGTGTGCCTGTGTTGTTTCAAGTACTGAATCCATAGAGATTTTTAAGGACATGATTTTATTACTCTGTAGTAGGAAAGACAGTTTGATAAATTACAACAGTGTACAAAGGCTATAGTCAGGTATGCACTGAAGAATGAAGCTATTAAGATGGGATCCTGGGTTCTGATAGGCCCAATAAGTAGGGCTCAGCCACCTAGCATCCATAGGCCAATTAAAAAGACATGTAAGAGTTGGAGGTAGAAAAAGGAGATACATTCAGTGTGACCACATTGGCAGGAGAAACAAATGGAGGGGCCTAGTGAGCTTTCAAGGTTGGTTTTAAGTAGAGAAAACGTGTTCTGCATAACTAAGCCACACTAATCAAAATGACCCTGCCCAGTACTGTCTTGACTCTGGTTTGTGATGCATGAGGGTCTCCTAAGCTGGCAGGACTATGTGCAATCTCTTTATCAGAAGTAAGTTACCCCTCTCACTGGCACTAGAGCTCCATCCTCTCCCTTCCTCCAGCACGGGATTTGGGGCTTTTTAAATTGTTGTTGTTCTTCAAGGTGAAGATTTTCAGCATTCTGATAACCGAAGAGGGGCTCCAAGGCTCTCTCTTTTGAATGCCTTCTCTCCTGCCCCGACAGTTACATTAGCCCAGAAAGGTGAGGAAGCTGCAACATTAAACCAAGTAAAAGAAAGAAACTTTCATTATTTCCATCAGCTTTCAAATTTTCCACTCTGGATTGTGGCTCCAGAATGAGCGAGTACCCTTTCAGGACCACTCTGTAACAAGGCTGAGACTGTAACTGGACACACGCACGACAGTAAAGGAGGCCGTTCTCATCATGACTTCATCATGGCAGATGTGGAAGCTGAGCCCCAACTAAATTCATGGACATCTTAGTCAATTCTTATTCTCTGCTTGAGAAGCCTGTGCCCGCCCATTAAGTCGGATGTCAAATCCAATACTTTATTTGAGGTAAGTTCACCTCAGTCTGATTCTCCATGCTGTCTTCTCACTACTCTTGGCTTTACAGGGCATCATGGGATGTCTGTGACAGGCAGGTGGATAAGCTCCTGGACCAGGCCAACATCAATGTTGGCTATGTATTGTGACGTTTCCTGTCGACAAACATCTACTCAGTCCTGGCAGGGCACCAGTGACAGATCAAGAAATAACTCCACTCAAGTTTGACCTGGTGAACCAGTGAATTTACCGGGGCTACTATTAGAGTAGGGTTGAGACATCACCTAAATAGGCATAAATAATTTAAAGAAAGCTACATCACCAAAAGGCTCACCCAAGTGTGGTTGAAAACTCATGAATTCTGCATTCTGGAGTCCTTTATATAATAGGAGGCTTCTTGGCTTATTGGAGAGCCCTTCTCCCCAGCAATGGTCACTACTCTAGAACATTGGAGAGGGGCCTTGAGAATCTTATAACTTTTTCTTTTTTCGCGACAGGTTTTCTCTGTGTAACTTTGGTGCCTGTCCTGGAACTAGCTCTTGTAGACCAGGCTGGCCTTGAACTCACAGAGATCCACCTGCTGCTCCCTCCTGAGTGCACCATCACTGCCCGGCAATGAATCTTATAACTTTTAAGAGTGTCCTTGTAGGCATCATTTACTTCCTGAGCCTTATATGTTTCCTTACATGACTTTCTGAATTGTAGGCCCCTCCCTCTTCCTTCCAGAGGAAATATCTCAGGAAACTTGCCCCAGTACACGGTTATTCCATGGTGCTATTCTGCTTTACAAGAAGGGATGAACAACTGTGTTGTTTGGGTTCACTTTCACACTCACAATCCAGGGCACATTGATAGCATTCCCAATTCTTTGTCTACTGGAGAGGAAACTCTGATGGCTGAAAACCCCAACACCTCTTGAGCAACATATTTGGACTGTACCCCTGTCCAATTCCTTTACTCTGTAGCTTCAGCTGCTTTTGGCAGAGCCTGGTATTAGTCTGAGGAATTCCTGGAAAGGCCAGAACTATCTTCTATGAAGCACTTCAGGCGGGAGCAGTACCATCTGTGACTCCCTAGCTGCCCACAGACCTGCTGGAGACACGCTGCCCTGGGTCTTCCTAGCGCTCACCCTGTCTCCCTGCTCACTCTGATGTGCTGGGTCAGTAAGAAGCAACTCACAACAGCCACTTGCCCACTCTTTCTTGCTTTATTTATTTCTCCCAGAGGGAATTAAACAAGCCCAGGTAATCAGAGGAATTTTGCTTTATAAGCACCTTCCTGGAATATATGACTTCTCTCTTTCCAATGACCCCAGACTGAGTAAAATCTTATGAACAACAACAAAAAGAACAACAAAATCGGCTTTATGAATCCCCTAAAACACACCATAAAAGATCAGGGAGGGATGGCCTTTGTCACCTGAAGGGAGAATGATTTTAACGGCTCACATGGCTCTCTTATCCTGATCTTGGCTAGATCCTGAAGGATTTGAAATTTGCCATCACTATAAACAGCACACTACTGGGAGATGAGAACGTAGAGAATAATACCCTCTGCCAGCTGGACTTGCAAGACCTTCCAGCACCTTCCTTCTGTGGTTTCAGGATGCTCCTGCTTGCAAGGGCCTGCCTGAGAGAGCAAAACAATTTGAAAAACTATCCCTTTAAGGTACAATTGATTTAGTCATAAATAAATCCTACGGAGAACATTCTGCTTTTTGCCAAAATGGCCAGCACGCACAATGTGCAGGCTCTTTCACACAGCGATATTTGATAGGACCCAGCGTTGGCTGGAAAATGTAATTTGCTCAGTGAAGCGTTCCCATCCCTTTTCCCTGATGACTCCAGGCTCCCTGGCAAAGGCACAAACCCCTTACCACTGAGTCCCTATCAGGGCTTATCTTGTGCCTATAGCAACTGTTTATCAGATTGGTCATTGTTTTTTATTCTGAGAAAAATGCCCACATCAAATGGCCATGTTAGTTCAATTACAGAAATTATGCCTTCCCTCAGGTGAATCCTAATTGAGTAATTATAAGGATTACAAGGCTCATTGAGACTTCTCTGGGTATCAGTGATGGATTGCTCCTACATTCGGTGAACCTTTCCCCTGATGTTTCCCCTGTGAGAGGCGTTTCACCCCTATCAGCGAGGCTTCAGTGGCAAAGACACTTGTGCTCAACAGCCTTATCACCTCTGCTGAGTCTGCTTTTCATCAAGAGCTGCAAAATGAACAACCCCTGGGGTTTTCTATAAACACCAAATGTACTAATGAGAAATGTCTTTTGGCCTGGCTACAGGGTGAGCCAAGGACCAAAGCACACAACGCTTTCTGCCAGGCTTCTATTGTGCTTTCAATTACTGTCTCTCCTTGGTTGAAGTTCTCAAAGTGTGTGCCCTGGGGACAGATGGAGGGGGATTGGATTTTTACCTGCTCAGGAGTAGAATGTAGTTCCTTAGATCGATTACGGGAGTCCTTGTTTGTCATGCAATTTCTATAGATGCAATTCAATTTTGTCTGAACATCTAAATGTGTAAGGAACACAACTTAACACCCCCACCCCTAATAAAAAGGAAAAGCAGGAAAAGTTGCTTGACAAAGCTCTGGTGCAATGTGGAAAATAATTAATTCTTTTAAGGAATTGGTTGTGGAAAAGAACTAGAAGGATAAACAATATGGCATGAGGTAACCACAAACAACTATGGGAAAGCAACTGCACCAGAGATGGCCATTCCCATCAGCCCCTTCTGCTGGGGAAGACTGTTCTGAAGGAGTTTGGAAGGTGTGGGGTGTAAAGACCTTATCTAGAGACCAAAACACTGGCTCTGCCACCCACTCTGCTTGTTGCGCTGAGTGCCAGTGGGCAATCTCCTCTATGTCTGTAATAGTTCTTTTCAACAAGCAACAAGAGGGGATAAGAAGGAGAAAGGATGGGGATTAGGAGAGAAGGAGTGAGGGAAGGAGTGAGGGAAGGAAGGAAGGAGGGAAATAGGGGGAAAGAAAGGAGGAAGGGACGGGCGTTTTGAGGTTCTGAGAGTATGAGCTTCAGCATTGGAATTTTAGGAGAATGTAATCCATCTGTTAGTACTTGGATAGGTAAAACAAAACAAAACAAAACAAAACTGTATATTCCCAGGTAAAAGAACAAAAAACAGGCATATAAAAGTCCAAACTGAGAGACAGATTTGAACAAATTTTGCTAATTATTCATAATCGTGAAGTTATTAAAGACAACATAGCCAGCATCTTCACTCTTTGCAGGCCGCACTATGGCCTGTGTGAAGGAGAAGCACTTGAGACACTTATTCTTGGCCTTCCTCTGCCGCTGTAAACCACCACTTTCCTCAGTGCATGTACGTTCATTTTCTGTTGTTTTGTTTTGTTTTCTGGAGCCTGAAAATTCTAAAGCCAGTCCATAAAGCATATGGTGTATAGTACAACACCATACGGCAATGGCATGAGTCTGTATTGTTGCAGACCGCAATGCATCAAGGCTTGAGTGCAGTCCGGCTCCTGTAGCATCCCCACAAAGTACTGTGAGGCAAGAGTGAAGTGCCATGTCTAACACACACGGTAAAGACAGATGTCCTCGCCTGCTGGTAGGGTGCTATGGGGTACGCTGCTTACTGTAGGGGCATGAGCGAGGTGGGACAGTATATGTCACTTTTCTCATTGCTGTGACAAAATTCTGACAAGAAACAGCTTAAGGGACAAAGGGTTTGCTTTGGCTTGCAATTCAGGGAGATACAGTCCATCCTGGTGGAGAGCATGGTGGGCTGTGCCTGGGGCAGCTGGTCACATTGGAGAAGTGTAGTGGAGAAGTACACATGCAAACACACACAGAGAGAGAAAGAGAGAGAGAGAGAGAGACAGACAGACAGACAGACAGACAGACCCAGAGACAGGCACAAGACACAGAGACAGAGAGAGATGCTGATGTTTAGCACACTTTCTCTATTTTATAGACAGCCCAGGATCCCAGCCCATGGAAAGATTTTCCAATTTGGATCATATTCTCCCTCCTTCAATTTAACCCAATCTAGAAACTCCCCAAGACTTGCCCAAAGATTTATTTCTGTGGTGAGTTGGAGTCTCATCAAAGTGACAATCAATATTAACCATCACATGGTTAGAATTAACTTGTTACTGAACCTTGATCCTTCTCAATGGAAACCCAGCTGCTGAAAGATCCTAGAAACATTAAAGCATCTTATTTTATGAAAGATTTTTGATACTATTGAAAGGATTCTCTAGAAACAGAATTTCCTAATATATGAAGGTCTTTTGCAAGGAAAATAAAGCCTTCTTATATAGGCTCAACCTGAGGCTCAATTAAATACACACAGACAGTCACACACTATACATACATATACACACACACACATATATATATGTGTGTGTATATATATATATATTCACTTTGCTTGTTATTGGTAGAGAGGCAGCTATGAATCCCCTGCAGATATTTTGAGTGCTCACTTCTTCTTGACTTTGGGAAATAGCCTTTACTCAAACATCAAATAGAAAAGTTACCTTGACCCAGTTAGAACTCGATATTCATTTTACTTTTGAATGATAAAGATCAGAGATATTTTATCAGAATTTTCACCACTTGGCTCCTTCTCAATCTAAATTAATTCTCTTATTGGTTTCTTGGCAAGCTCAAGGCCTGGGTGCCCTCTTTGGCACATCCCTGAAGGATGGACACTGTCCCTTCTGTAGGACACAGCCACCTGGACAGTGACTCCTCTGTGGGTGGCTGTTTCTGGGGCCTGCCTTTGGGGTGTCTGAGAATTTCCTGTCACAACAAATTATTGGATGGACCTTGCCTCTATAGCATTGCTATTTTGGCTCAATAGACAAATCGTTAAGCAGCAGTGGGCAGAACGAAAGATCAAGTAAGGAGATGATTGAATGATTCTCCTTTCTAGTATAAGAAACCACAGTGATGACTAATGCAAACAGGTCTGTCGTCTAATAAATGTTTACATACACTGAGTGCTTAGGACTGTGACTGGCTGCTAAAGATGGGCTTGCCAGAAAGAGAAAGAAAATGAATAATCAATGAACTTAGCCAATCATTTCCAAATCCATTTTAATTTAGATTATTTATTTATTTATCTACTCCTTTAGATTTATTTTGATTTGGTTATCAGCCTGGCTTTCTCTAAATGGTTCAGGTTGGCATTGAATTCACGGTTCTCCTGTCTCAACATTAATTTTCCTGGGATTACAGACATGTATCGCCATGTTTAGCTCTAAATCTATCTTTTTATTTTTGCTTACTAATAAATGTTCAATTTCTTTTTCTTTTTATTTCTCTATGGGTGTGTGGTATGAGTGTAACTCTGTGTTCAGGTGTGAATGTGTGTATGTGTGTAAGCCTTAGAACACCAAGCACGCTGCTCTACCATTCTTGGCCTTATTCTATTGCAACAGGGTCTTTAGCTACTCTGGAGCTAACCCCTGCTATCTTGTCTCTGTCTCCACATTGATGGGATCAAAAGCACATGGCTACGCATAGATTTTTTTTTCAATGTAGATATTGGAGATTTGAATTCAAATAACCATGCTTTTGCACCAAACTCAACCCCACTGAGTCATCTTCAAAGTCTTAATATTTTTTATTTTATTTAAACTTCCAGCTCCAAAGCTAAAGTTGGAAAGTTGGTTCAGCAATTAAGAGCACTTGCTGCTCTGCACAAGGCCTAGTTGGGTGTCCAGCACCCATGCTATATCACTTGCAACTGCTTGTAACACCAGCTACAAGATGTCTTCCATCCCTGGTCTCTGCAGGCACTGTTCTCGCAGGCTCACACATTGGTAGGCACACGCAGGCTCACACATTGGTAGGCACACGCAGGCTCACACATTGGTAGGCACACGCAGTCTCACACATTGGTAGGCACACGCAGTCTCACACATTGGTAGGCACATAGATACAGAATTTTTAAAAATATGTAAAGATCCAGATTACCTTTCAGGTAGTCTTCAGTGAAATAAAACCTTTCATTTCAGAACAAATAAAAACCTTAATAGTTTTAGTAAATAATCCCCAAATTTCATAATATAATGAACACGTATCAAAACCTCCATTTTTAAATTTACATAAGAAATAAAAAGCTAGATGGTGGTGGTACACGCCTTTAATTCCAGCACTCAGGAAGCAGAGGCAGGTAGATCTATATGAGTTTGAGGCCAGCATGGTCTACAGATCAAGTTCCGGGACAGGCTCCAAAGCTACACAGAGAAACCCTGTCTTGAAAACCAAAAACAAAACAAACAAACAAACTTACAAGTAGGTAGGTAATACATCTTTAACCTAAAGATAAATTATAGCCAAATATCTTATTAAATAAACTTATTTCTAAAGTAAAGAAATAGAAGTAGATAGAAGTAGGATTGATTGTTTTACTTATGTTCATTTTTGAGACAGAGTCTTACCACATACGCCATGGCAGGCCTAGACCAGACAGCCTTGAAACTCACAGAGATCTACCTGTCTCTGCCTTCCAAGTGCTGGGATTAAAAGCATGTGCCACCTAGCCCAGAGATAAGGATTAGTTTAATAAAGAGAGAATAGTGATGCAAAAGAGTTCCAATGACATTATTGTTACAGATTATCTTTGCATATTTTAAGATGTCAAACAAATGGAATGATACATATTTTGCCCCATTTTCTTTCACTCAGAACACCTGCATGATGGATTTCTATTGGTGCACTAGTAATAGTGTAATCTGACTTTATATAGTATTTCCTTCTGTAACATTTTCTTGTCCTTCACTTACTAATTAGTTTATCTAGCCTGTCCTATATAGATCATAAGGTGTTGTCTCTCTTCACAATTATTGAAAACGAATTCTTAAAGAGAAAAGACATGAATCATTGTTCTTAGAATTTTGCACAAATGTAGACATTTCTTTGGTGTATTTGCCTACCTTGGAAGCTATATCTTGTGTAGAATACATCAGCACAACATTGGTAGAAAACATCAGTCCTCTGAAACCAATGTATTATAGATCTATTTGTTCTAGGTTTTTTAATAAACTTAAGGGATGCAGATAAAACCCTGTTTAGAGGCAGGTTTACAGTATTCTATTCAATAATTAGAGCAAAAAATGAGCTAAGATTAATTAACATATTAAGGAATAAAAAACTAAGCTACGTTTTTATTACTCTCAAAGAAAATTGAATTAATGAAATAAACAGTAATGGGAGAAAGTTATTAAGGAGAAAAATAAAATGCAATGTAAAAATTCAACAAAGTAAGAAGTTTACTGAACATCAAGAAAGAAGAGGGATATTGCTAAATTCAGGAAGGAACAGAGACTCCTCACTACAGACTCTACATTCAGTATAGAACATTCTACACTACTTTACGTCAGCACAGTCAACATGGTGTAAAGTTGTTTTTAAAAAGCACAGCTTAGCAAAGAGAATACAAAGGAAATAAAAACTGTGAAGAATATTAAATCTACTCCTTCTTGCTACTCATTTTAGGAATATTAAAACAGCTTGTAGACAAAAAGTTGCCTTCAAAGGATTCCTTTCCATTAAACTTTGTAAATTGGTAGGTGTGTCTGTTTTACCTTTTCCATTTCTTTTTTCTTATTTTTTTCAGTCTGTTTCCAATCACTAGCACAAGGTCTGAATCAAAAGCCTTTCAATACAATCACTTTAAACCAACTTGTATTAAATGAAAATATGGCCAAGAATATTCAGATATAATTATTCATAATAGCTGCTACCATCCAAGAAATTATATTTCATAAACCCAGAACCATACAAAACTAGCTGTGTTGATAAGTACTAAATTTCCCTCAAAATATAATGTAATAAAGACAAATTCCTGCATAGGTGTAACACATATTGTTCACATGGAAAAGACACAAAACTTTTCACTTTCATCATGAAATTTTGAATTTTCAAGCTCACATGTCAAAAATGTAGGTCTTTATATTCCATTTCACTGAGGCTTGTAAATACATGTCTCTGTAAGTGCACCAGACAAATGCTTGATCCCATGTCACAGAATCCAAAATCACACTTGCTGTGATGTGGGACCTTGACACTCAAATGGTGGAATTCAATGTATTTGTGTTACTTTTCTCATCTTCTTTGTGTGGATCTTGGGAGAGACTTATTTTTATCAATAAATGTAACATATCTGTGTTACTCAATGTGTAGTAAGAGAGATGACTAATAGAGAAAGAAAAAAGCATTGTTTTTTTGTTTTTTTTTTTTTTTGAGACAGGGTTTCTCTGTAGTTTTTTTTTCAGAGCCTGTCCTGGAACTAGCTCTTGTAGACCAGGCTGGTCTTGAACTCACAGAAATCCACCTGCCTCTGCCTCCTGAGTGCTGGGATTAAAGGTGTGTGCTTTGGCCATGCACAGGTAACATACACATTATCACCTGACCCTTGAAAACCTTATCTTCAGACGAGGTATTTTGCCATATTCATGACATATATATAATTTCAATGTTTGTGGCCATCACTAGGAACTGTTACAATGCTCAGGTTATAATTTTAAAGAAAGGTTTAAAATGCAAATACAGTCTTTGATCTTTCATGAGTAAGTGATTTTAATACAGCAAAACCTCTAAAATTTAGAAGCTTTTAAATCCACATAAAATTATAACACAGACTTGCACACATTAGCTTACTAATTTTTGGTATGATGTATCAAAATCACAATGACAAAATAATGTAAACATATACTTACTTTAGAAAGTGACCATTTTGGTGCTTTTAAAGGGTTATAGTCAGCGCCAATTTCTACTGCCCTGTACAAAACTTCAAAACTAGTGTTCTTACTTTTCTCTGTCATGAGAAACCTTTATGAATTACAGTGTTTTCATTATGCATGGTGAGCAGCTACAACTTTTCTTCCAGATACTCATAATTTTCCTTGTGGTGCCCTTAGGATAATCTTGGCAGTCAAAACGTCTTCCAGGTGCACCTGCAGAGTGCAGATGGCCTTCAGTTCCTCTGCTCAGGGCAGGGCTCAGTTCTCGGCATGCCACCACCCTTCCCAGGGAGTCTAGTGCCAGGGGCTTCCCAGGCTCTGCATTTCACAATGTCTTCATGCTCTTTGCTTTGTAACCTGCAGGAAAGTACTCCTTGCTAAGTTTTTAATAAGAATATTGGGTTTCTTTTTCAGATTAATTATGTGACCCAGAGAGGTGAGTAGATGTTAAAAACTTAAAGGATGTGATATTGTTCAAAAGGCAACACTAGCAGGAGCAGGGATGGAGAGAATTACATTTCACTTCTTACATGAAAGTGCTATAAAGGAAAGATGTTATAAAGGAAAAATATACCAAAAGAAAGGAATGGTTTCCCGTTTCCTATTCTTCTCAGAATTCTTCTTATAAGTTTTCCCAAAAATAATATTACTGCTAATAAAACTGAAGAAAGGTGCATGTGTTCACTCCACAAAGTGAAGACATGGATTATAAGTAAACAAGCAATCTCACCTTAACCATGATAAGAAGATTAAAATTGTATATAAATATTTATTTACTATGTTACTGTCCTAGTTTAGCTTTGGCAGTCAACCTGAAACAGACCAGAGGCACCTGAAAAAGTGTCTCAATTGAGACACTGTCCAAATCACATTGCCCTGTGGGTATAGCTTTGGGTAGATTGTGTTGATTTCCTTAGCTAATGTAGAGAGTCCAGCCCACTATGGGTGGCACAATTCTCTAAGCAAATATGATCCTGGACCATAAGAGAGTTGGCTAAGTATGAACCAGTGAGTGGGCCACCAAGCAACATTCTTCCATGGCTTCTTCTTCAAGTTCCTGCCCGAATTCCTACCCTGACTTCCCTGAGTGGCGGCTTGTGATCTGCAAACTGAAATAAACACTTTCCTTGCTCACGTTGCTTTGGTTGAAGTGTTTACCACAGCAGCAGAGAGACAACAGGTTCCATTACTGATCTCCAAACTATCACATTCAACATTTTCACAACTTCACTCACTGCTAGTAGCTTTAAATAAGCAAATTATTCTAGAAAGTATAGAGTGCATTTCAAAATGTGATTTCGAATTTTTATCTATTTTCCAAAGTTTCAACATTGTTGCAATGTATTATTTAAACATTCTAAACAATATTACTAATTTGAATGAAGTTGAGTTTTTTGGTGCATCTTAATTATATTAATATTTATTTGGAAAAATTTAAATGTATCTAATAAGAATACTCAAATCCATTGAATTACCAACTTAATACAAAGTAATTCTATGAAAATAACAACATAATATAGCAACATGGGATTACACTTATTAAATAATATTACAGAATAGAAATTAGCTCTTTGCTCTGATTACAGCAATGTAAATTTATTAAATAAAATATGGATAAATTAAAGTAGTTCAAGGGCTAGAAAGATGGCTCAGCAGTCAAGAGCAACTTGAAGCTCTTCCAGAGAACCCATGTCAAGTCCTCAACACCTATGTCTGTCAGATAACTTGTAACCACCTGTGGTAATAACTCCATGGAATCTGATACTCTTTCCTGACTTCACTGGGCATTGATACAGACATGCTATGAATATTGATGTGCATGGGAGACTGTGTGTGTGTGCATACCCATCACGTGTGCACACACACACACACACACACACACACACACACACACACACACACACACACTTAGACATAAATAAAAACTAAACTGATACTTCAAGTCCCAGGAAGAATGGTCTTTTGATTTTTTTTCTATTTTCCCTGTCATTTATTCATTCTTATAAGCAAAGATGGAGTTTATTGAAGAGAAACTATGATTTGCTCTCATTTATATTTCATTCCTTCTGCATTTCTTCCATGCCACATGGTTCTGTTTCTTCTGGGATACCTTTTTCTTTGTGTAAGCCCTCTTCTGGCTTAGCGACTGGAGTCTTTCAGTCTGCACACGGGAGGGAAACTTACTGGAGTGAATATGACTCAGACCTCTACACGTAAGTCAGCATCTTTTTTTTTTCACATTTAATTTTTTATTATTGCATTATAAATAGTACCATACAAAATTTCCACCTCCTCCGCTCCTCCCATTTCCCTCCCGCTTCCCCACTCCCCCTCCCCTTTTCCCCTCCAGTCCTAAGAGAGGGCAGGTTACCCTGCCCTGTGGGAAGCCCAAGGCCCTCTAGCCTCCATCCAGGCCTAGGAAGGTGTGAATCCAAACTGACTAGGATCCCAAAAAGCCAGTACATGCAGTAGAATC
>PVIU01011293.1:0-52500 GCA_004026605.1 Ondatra zibethicus
GGGAGAGGGAAGAGAAGCAGCTGCTGCTCCCGTGAGAGCGGAAGAGGAAGAGAGAAGAGAATTGGGGTCAGAGGCTGGAAGCTGGGAGTGGGCGTGGCCTGTCTCTTAAGGGCACAGAGTATTTGGCCAATAAGAGGCCAAATACTACAGTAGGAACTTCTGTAGATAAGTACCCAGCCTCAGGTAGTTGGTTATAGCAATATAAAGTGAACTAAATATATAAAAAATTTTGATTTGCCAATTATCTATCAATGGAACTGGCGAAAACGTGGAGACTAAGCCAGAGAAGAGAAGGAGGAGGGGGTCAATTAACTTTTGCCTAAGGGAAATTTTATATATATTTAAAATATAAAATATGACAGATCTGGGATTTGAACGCCCATTGAAGCCTACATGAAAGCCAATAACATTTCCTATGTCTTTAGTTCTTAGTGGAACATGTAAAGGATCAGCTGGATGTGGATAGGAGGTTCATGGAACCCCATGGGATGGACACAGGCGTAGTCAGTCATAACACCAAAGAAAGCCAAAGAATGGAAGGGAAGAAAGTGAATGGGACCACATGGAGAGCTAGTATTAGGCACAGCAAGCTGGGATCTGAGGCATTCTGAAATGTGAGGCAAAGAGGGAATTAGTCTACATTATGTACAAAGACTTGAGCTGGGAAAGAATTCTCAGCTCACTAAAAGGGGTAAAGAACAATGTCAGAGCATAGTAGCAGTGTGGAGAAGGGTTATTGGTAGATGAATAAGATACTTCAGGGTAGAATTATTCAAAATATGGTCAAGTAATCCTGCATTAAATGCTCTTGGATACTTTAGAGCAGTGCTTCTCACTTGTGATGGCTATTCTTGGTTATCCACTTGACTATATTTGGAAGGAACTATAATCCAGAAATGAAGGGCACCCTTGTGATCTGGATCTTGAGGCAAGAAGACAACAGGCCTTCGATTTGGATCTTGAGACAGGAGGACACAGGCCTTTGATCCAGACCTTGAGGCTGGAAGGCACACCTTCAATCTGGGCCACACCTTCTGCTGGAAGCCTAGATAAGGACAACAGAAGGAGGAAGTGCTCCTGCTTTGCCTGCCTGCCCTCCCCTTGTCAGCACCTGCATTCCTTCACTGGCATTGGAGCCTACTTTTCCAGGAGTCCAGCACATACAGAAGACCAGCTGAGACACCGGCTTTATGGGACTGAGCAACTGCTAGATTCTTGTACTTTCCATTCACAATTAGCCATTATTGGACTGTAGCCTGTAAGTCATTTCAGTAAATTCACACACACACACACACACACACACACACACACACACACACACACACACACACACACGGAGAGAGATAATTCATTCCATAAATTCTGTGACTCTAGAGAACCTCCTAATGCCATGACCCTTAATATAGATCCTCATGTTGTGGTGACCTCCAACCATAAAATTATTATTATTATTTTTGGTTTTTCAAGACCGGGTTTCTCTGTGGCTTTGGAGCCTGTCCTGGAACTAGCTCTTTAAAAAAAAAAAAGCATTTATTTATTTATTATGTATACAATATTCTGTCTGTGTGTATGTCTGCAGGCCAGAAGAGGGCACCAGACCTCACTACAGATTGTGAGCCACCATGTGGTTGCCGGGAATTGAACTCAGGACCTTTGGAAGAGCAGGCAATGCTCTTAACCACTGTGCCATCTCTCCAGCCCTGGAACTAGCTCTTGTAGACCAGGCTGGCCTCGAACTCACAGAGATCCGCCTGCCTCTGCCTCCTGAGTGCTGGGATTAAAGGCGTGTGCCACCATCGCCCAGCAACCATGAAATTATTTTGTTGCTACTTCATAACTATAATTTTGATACTTTTAAGAATTGCAGTGTAAATATCTGATATACAAGATATCTGATCTGCAACCCCAAAGGGGTTGCAACCCCATAGGCTGAGAACCACTCGTGTAGAGTATGGATTACCATACCTCAGTACTACCAAAGCAGAATTCTGAGAGTGAGGCCTGCGGCCCTACCTGTTTTTGAACCCTGTCTCCAGGTGATTCTTGGGTAGACTTAGCAGCCTCCAAATTCAAGGCTTGGTAGACCTTGGGAAAATTTAAGCTTTTTTTTTTTTCTTTTTTAGATCTGACCTACTGTGACACTTCCATTAATTAGGAATTGAGGAGAGTGAAGAGATTGGTGGTTTTAAGTCATGCTGCCTGCTGTAGGGTGGACCGAAGGGTAACACAATTAGAAAGATGATGACCAGTAGGAAGGTGTGCCCAAGGGATTATGGTGACCTGGATTAGGGTTTTGGCAGTGGAGGTTATGAGAAAGATCAATGTGTGGTACCAACACAGAGGTGGGGTTGGAAGGAAATGGAGGAACTAAAGTTAAGCCTAGATGTTTAGCCTAAGCCATTGGATCAGTTGCATTAGCATACTCAGAGTTGAGAGATAACTGATAGAGGATTGGGACTGGGCAGAAATAAATGCATTTGGGGTAAAAGAAGTCCATTTTGGACATGTGAAGCTTGTGATGCTTGTGGGTTTTTCAAAGGTAGATATCAGTCAACTAATTTGACACATTGGGCAGAAAAAGAGAGATGAGCTGGAAATAGACATTTAGAGTCAGGGCAAATGATAAGATATCATGAAAGGGATTGATGGATGATTAAAGTAGAATTGTTTGGAAAAGGTCAGTCCTGGTTTGGGTGGAGAAGAGGCTTAATGGGCATAAGGAAGCATAAATGACTGATTAGGAGATCTAGTTCCACAGAATGGAACTCCAGTTAGCGTGTAGGAAACCTATGCATGGGGTAGCTGGCTCCACAAAGTGAATTAGACCTGGCGCAACACACCTGCAATCCCAGCACTAGAAGGCCACAGTGGGAGGATTGCTGCTGGTTTTAAGACTAGCCTGGGCTATGTAGTGATACCTTGGATCAAAAGGTGGGGAGATGAAGGTTTCAGAGCCTCTGAAACAAGTGTTATTAATGTAGACATCCCCATTAACAGGAATTACGGCAAGGGGTGAGGTAGACAGGGCAATTGGGAACTAGGTAATGATAATTGTACTGTGGAGGCCAACAGGCAACCAGTGTGGTCTCTGGTCCGTCAGCCTCAGCCTTCCTTGGTGTGATGGCTAGCTTTGATGTCAACCTCACACAACCTAGAATCGCTTAGGAAGAGGGGTTCAATGAGGGTTGGAATACATTGGGTTGGACTGTAGACATGTCTTAGGTGAGTGCCTAATTATTGATGTGGGAAGACCTTGTAGCACCATTCACCAGGCAGGGGGTCTGGAACTGTAACAGAGTAGAAATAAAGCTGAGGACAAGCAAGCATGCAAGCATGTATGCATTTGATTCGCTCTGCTCTTGACTATGGATGTCATGTGACCAACTGTCTCAGGCTCCTACCACTGTGACTTCCTGTTAGTGGTGGGTTGGAAGCTAGAACTGTGGGCTAAAATAAACCCTTTCTCCCTTAAAAAGAAGCCCTTTATCCCTTAAGTTGCTTTTTGTCAGGATATTATATCATAGCAACAGAAATGAAACCGGAACACCCAAGAACTTGTCAGAAATACAAATGCTTGCCATTTCCCCTGCTAGGCTTTAAACATACTTGTCTTCAGAAAAAAAATTAATGTTGGGGCTCACTTCCCAGTCATAGCAGTGCCAAAAGGTAGAATCTAATGGGAGGGATGGGGGATTAATAAGAGCCCTTATTAATCGAAATTAATGGTTTTCTTGTGGGAACGGGTTACATATAATGAGTTCAGTCCTTCTTTCTCACTTCTAAATGTCTCCTCCTACCCTTCTATTTCCTGCTAAGAGTTGAAGAACCAGGAAGCCCACAGCAGAAGCCAAGCAGATGCCAGTGCCATGCTCCTGAGATCTTCAACCCCCATAGTTGTCAGTCAAAATAAATATCTGTGCCTCTTAAATTACCTTGTCTTGTCTATGGCCACAGCACTAAGAGCATTCCTGGTCTCATCTAAATTATCCAGTCCCCGAGTATTCTGTTATAGCAACAGAACATGACTTACTCTGCAATTTGGAGGTGACTTCCAGTCTTCCTGGTAGGTCTTAAGCCCTCAGGTGACTCTGTGTAGTGTGAGGACCAATGTCCTAGGAAGCTCTCAAGATATTTTTATGCCTAAGACTCGAGAGGCCAATCTCATTCAAGGGTCTTAAGTCTAGCTATGGCAGGGATCGTTTTTACATGCTGCAGTCATTAGAGCAGCTTCCAGGTGTTGCTGATGCTGCTGGCCTTGGGGACCACATTTTGAGAACCATAGCTGTAGATGACGGCAATGAAGGCCAGGATTAAGAACCACTCACTTAAACTGTGGATGAGGAAGTCAACAATCCAGAACCATGTCTTCGAAGCATGATTCAGGAGCAGGAAAACTCCTTTTCTTTACTAAGGGGGCTAGGGAAATAGAAATAGTTTCCCCAGGACAGAGGAGACAGAAAGTAGCACTGTGCGCTAAGAATCAATTCAGGTAAGGAGTTAGCGGTGGTCCAGGTAGCAAAGGCCAAAACAAGGCATTTATTTACTCACCAAGCAGGAAGAGGTAGAAGTCAGGCACGCGGGATAAGGCAAAGCTCCTTAAAAAGCAAGAGGCAGTAGGGAGGAATGGGCAGAGCAGCCAGTGTGGCTCCCAAAGTTGGACAGCAGCCAGGTGTTTCATATGGGTGGGCTTGTTATTCATTCTTTTTTGTTTGTTTAATTTGAGTGGGTGTGGCCAAAGAGATGGTTCAGGAGCTAAAAGCACATACTGTCCTGAGGAGGATCTGAGCTCTGTTCTTAGCACCCATATCAATTAACTTACAACTACCTAGAACCACAGCTCCAGCTCCAGGAGATCCAATGCCATCTTCTGTTCCTGTGGGCACCATCACATACCTGTTCATGCGCGCACACACGAAGAAACAAACTACCCCAATCAATCAAGACAGGGCCTTGTTATACAGCTAAGACTAACCTTGATCTCAGCGTATAACCCAGGCTAGCTTCTAAATTGGTTTGGCCTCCTAAGCAAAAGCAGATGTATACCACCATATTTGGTGTTGTTATATCCCAAACCCACTTTCCAAAAGGTTTCTGGGGGTCACTCAGATGGGCCAGTGAGTGACAAGAACTTGTTACACAAGGCTGACAACCTGAATTTAGTCCCTGAATCCCAGTGTAAGGAGAGAACTGAATCCTGAATCCTGGAAGTTGTTCCCTGCCCTACACACACACACACACACTCTCTCTCTCTCACACACACACACTAAAAATAATAATTATCATTTGAAGATCGGCTACTGATAAGGTCTGAGATACAGGGCATAGCTGTGCTGTGCTGGCATGTCTCAGGGTCAGATGATGGAGAGTCGAATAGCCTGAGTACAAGCTGCCTCTTGCCTAGCTGACAAGGTTATTAGCATTACGTGAGACATCTAAAGCCAGTTTGATAGAAACAGAAAGCTGGGAGTGGGAAATCTATATAGCACTTCTATGTGGCACGTACTGTTGCTGGCACTTATTAATGTACTTTCCATTTAACAATGCCAGACCTCAAGACCAGGAGAAAGTTGGGACATTGTTCTAAATGTGCCAGGTAAGAGTTCAAGGTTTTTTTTTTTTTTTTTTTTTTTTTACAAGGAGATGATGAGACTGTTGTAATTATACCACATAGGTCAAGATTATACTTGTTTCATTTTACAGGCAAGAAAACTATAGGGTAACTAGTCCAAAGTCACTCACAATAAAGAAGTGGCAGAAACTGGATTGAACAGCAGACTCAAGATAAGGCAACTGTGGTGAAATGCTAACTGGCGGGTATAAGTTAAGGCTATGTAGGGTGTTCATTGACCCATGTCAAACTGTGAAGCCTAAGCCTTTTCTTTCCATCATACTACAGGACGGGTCAATCATTGTCCCCTCTGAAATTCTCTATTTGAACAATGACAATGAATTAGATCATTTACTAAGTATCTCTCCTTAACATTCTGGGGTTTTTATAGTTACACTAGGTGGCTATGGATTATTAAACCACACCAAGAGCCTGTTCAACGTGCCTTGCAACAAAAAGGCTCTAACGGGGCCCCTATAGCACAAGCGAGCAGCAGGGAAGGTGGGGATGCAGATTCGCTCTGACTTCTGCGAGGACAGCTATGATGCCTGCTATGCCACGTTGCCCCCTGCTACATAGAAACTGCTGGCTGTCAGTCTCCATTCACAGAAGGGAACACCTTCTTCTGCCGAGCCTTTGGGTGGAGCTAGAACCGCCCCCCCCCCCAGCCAAGGATTCCTAATAACACTGAATCAGCTCATGGATCTGGCAGGCTCACAGAGGGAGGGAACTGGAAAAAGGCCCTGGCTGAGAAGAAACCTCCAGCTGAAGCTTCTCCAGTCTCAAGGGTAATGAAGTCAGAAGCCACAACTTCATGCTGTGGATGGGCCAGGGAACGAACAGTTGTGTCCTGTTGAGCTGATGAGCATCCTCTCCAAGTGCCAGAGAGCTCATACCAGACCCTCCCCAGATTGTTTGTAAATCTATGCACCTAAGTAATAAATCTATTACCCTAAGTAATAAACTGCTTTTCAGAAGCTTTAACATGGATTATGTGAAGGCAGGCTCTTTGGGAGGCACATCTAAACCACCTAGGCTGGTTCCAAGGGCAACTGGGCTCCTCTGAAATGTGGGTGTTAGGACTTGCCATACTTCTGGAGCTGGTGGGATCATGACCGTGACCTTGCGGTGACATTTACAAGATTAAGAATCAACATCCAACCAGGCAAGATGGTGTGTAACTACAGCCCTACCTACAAGGGAGGCTGTGTCAGGAGGGCTGAGGCAGTCTAGAAGTTCAAGATCAGCCTCAGCAGTATAATGAGATTCCATTGCACATGCCACCCCAGGGGTGTCATGGAACAGATGAATTCACTGTTGCCTGAATCCTTAGGGTCAAAATAAGGATATTTGCTGGCTCCAAAAGTACAGGACTTCTTCATCAGTCTCTGAAAATACATGGCTTCTCATCTCTTAGGGAGAATACATCTTTTTAAGTTCTCATTAAAAAGATTTATTCTTTTTTATCTGCAACTTATTTTTTCATTCAAAAATTTACACTTCCTCCCCTTCTCCCATTCCCCTCCTGCTCCCCCACCACCCCTCCTCCCTCCCCCTGCATCCTTAAGAGAGGGCAGGGTACCCTGCCCTGTGGGAAGTCCAAGGCCCTCCCCCTCCATCCTGGCCTAGGAAGGGGTGCATCCAAATAGACTAGGGTCCCAAAAAGATTCCTTATTGTTTTATTTATTTGTGTGCATGTGTACATGTACCGTATGTGTGCAGGTGCCTGCAGAGGCTGTTAGATCCCTGGAGCTGGAGTTACAGCAGTTGCGAGCTGCCAGATGTGGGTGCTGGGAACCAAATCTGGGTCCACCATAAGAGCAGCAAGTGCTCTTAACTGTTGAGACATCTCTCTAGCCCCAATTTTATTTATGTGGCCATGCCACAACATGTGTAGGGGCCAGAGGACAATCTTCAGGAGTCAGCTCCTTCCTTCTACCATTGTAGCTCCTGGGAAATGAACTCAGGGCATCAGGATTGATGGCAAGTACCTTCATCCACGGAATCAGCTTACCAGCCTAGGAAAACACACTCTTTTTTTTTTTTTGGTTTTTCGAGATATGGCTTCTCTGTGTAGCCCTGGCTGTCCTGGAACTAGCTCTTGTAGACCAGGCTGGCCTCGAACTCACAGAGATCCACCTGCCTCTGCCTCCCGAGTGCTGGGATTAAAGACGTGCGCCACCACCATTTTGTAGTCCTAGTGCTAAGGATCAAATGTAAGGCCTTGTGCATGGTAAGTAAGCACTTTAAACTAGAGTTATAGACCCAGTGCGGAAAATTTAAATGGTATTTCTCAGTAAGCTAGGTGGTGACAGGTAGAGGGACTCCAAAAAAGCCAAGTGAGACCAAGTGACACAAGTCTCCTCCCCTCAGTTCTTTCTCACTAAGATCCCAATGGTTTTTCACACAACATATATTTATTCAGAAAAATTGCAATAAATTATAATAAAAAAGATGACACAAAATACAGACTCCCACTAGCAGCTTTGCTTAGTGACCGAGACATTTTTGTGAAATATAACAAAGAACTTCAGATTAAGAATCAGAAAGCAGTGAAAGGGAAACTAATGTAATAGCATCCAATAAATTTGAATCATTTCTTCCCAAAGACACGAGGTGCTGAGGTTCTCCCACCAGTTGGATATGAAATCCTTAATTCAGAGGAACTGTGAAATAGTACCTTGGAGGAATTAGGGATTCCTCCCTACCAGTTGGATATGAAATCCTTAATTCAGAGGAACTATGAGGTGAGGGTTCTGGAGAGGCAGGGTAGGGAAGCAAGTTTCTTCCATCTGATCTGTTTTGTATCCCCTACCTGGAGATTGTCTAAAAGCCTCAACCCTATATACATCCTAGGCCAAGCTGGACAAAAGGTGGAGGCAGTTAAGCAACTTAGTGCTTTGGCCTGAGGAAGGAAGGACATTACATGCATGCTCCACAGAGCCCCTACTAACCCTACTAACCATATTCTTGGTCACCCAAAGACCCAAGGTTGGCAAAGTATTACAAAATGGGCACAGGAGAGGAATTTCCCTGTGGACCACCTTGCCTTGCCCCAGCTCCTATCATCTGCTTTTTTGGTGATTACTTTCTGGCTTAATGCATACGACAAACTCTTAGCTCTGAGTCTTCCACTAACCAACTATTGACCCAGGTAAGATCTTCAGTTTGCTGGCACCAATACTTTGAGTTCTCTTTCTCAACTCCCATTTGTGGAAGGGCTTAAGCGATCTACTGCAGGATACACACCTTTTGTTCTCCAAAGAGCTCAATTTTGAGGAGACGAGAGAACTGGAAAACCACTGGACAGTGGATGTTTCCCTGGCCCTCTCCTTGGATGCTGCAAGAGTCATGGAATCAGTACCCAAGATTGTATACACAGCCTTTTACGATCTCCTTATACCCAATGGTAATAGGCAAGAATGAGATAACTCGGGTTGGTTTTGATGAAAGAGAACCAAGCAAGCCAATTTCACCAGGCGGTTTGCAGTCAGTAGCTGGTGGCTTGTTTGCCAGCCAATATATTAGTTATTAAAAAAGTCTGTCCACACCATAATACTTGAATAAAATGAAAAGCCCAGAGTCGTCTTAGGTGGGAGAGGTAATGTGTGTGGCTGGTCCCACTGACCAGCCTTTCTTACACAGCACTGGATATAGTGACTAGGCGCCAAGGTAGTCTTTCGATTCTTGATTTGAAGGAGTCAGATATGGAGCCCAGAGTCAGCCCTACTGAGAGAGGGCAATGTATTCCCTTGATATGTCAGAAGATAGGAGAAAGGGTTCTGAGGGTTACCCTCAATACTTGGTCTAGGGGAGGAGGAAAGGTCCATGGGGCCTCACTTGAGGTACACAGACTCCTTTTTTTGACTGTGATGCAAACATTACTCTGGAAGTGGGTTTCTAGTGAAAGATGGGTTCCCGAACATCCAGATTATGCCTCATGTCAAGTGTCGATACTAACCGGCAAAGGGAAGTAGGAAGCAGGACCTGTCAAGCACGGATAGTTTCACTCCTCAAGTACTCACAGGGCTTTCCTTGCTTGTGTGACTTTCTCACATCAGTGGGATGCCATCTCTATGGTCCATAAAACTATGCAACTAAACATGACCCGAGACAAGGGAAAATGGTTCCACCAAGTGTGGATCCATGAGAAGGCCAGTGGTACAGTGACACATAGACATCCTTGTAGTAGAAATGCACCAATGCATGTACCAATAACATGTAGACAGTGAGCTTCATGGTTGAGGACACCCATGGAGTCACTAGCCTCATCCAGGCATCCTTCAGAGTGTGAAGTAGTGACAAGGGGAGAGGGTGGGTCCAAAGTGCGTTATCAGGAGGACTACAGACAAGTCTGAGTTATAGGAAGTAGTGCTTGTAGGCCTAGAATGTATGCCTCAAATTTAGGCCTGGGGCATTAAAGATAATCGTGATGCCTGGGAAGCAGGGCAGGAAACACACCCCTAGGTAAAGGAGTATAAATACAGACCTCTTTGCTTTACAAAGAGTAAACACAAAACACCAAAATATGGTAACTTTGGCTTGGCAATATATGTCTAAAAGGATTTTGCTGTGTAGGATATGGTGAGGAGGGGTGAAGAAACTCTTTCCTTTGTACTATTACCAGAACTTAAGATCCTACAGTAGACCCTTTTGGTGTCATGACGCTTCAAATCATTCTGGAATACGTGGAGCCCAAGATCTTCCTCCTCTAGAATCTCACATAGGAAAAGACTTAGTCTTCCTCGCTCCCGAGCAGGAAGCCCAGAAGGAACTGGATGGCACGCTGGCGGTCACTTGGAGTCTGTCTTGCCATGAGGTTTGGTGGAGGCCTTAGGAGAAGGCTCGTGAAGAGAGTAGCTGGAGGGTAGGAGAAAAAAAAGGGGGGAAACTCACTGTCAGACATGACCTAAGCAAAACCCGAAGGTTCAAGGTGCAGGGAACAAGAACAGTAGGAGGGAAGTGACTGCCCCGTTCCTGAACGGTATCAAATACGGTAGAGATTACGCACAGTGCTCCCAGATGATTCTTGGCAAACACTCGCACAGACTTGCTCATGAAGCGCCCTTACCGATCATGTTGGCACTGACGTTGTTGTAGTCAGAGAATTTTAAGAGCTCGCGAAGGAATGCCATCAAGTAGCGGAAAACGTTTCTATGACATCTTGGAAGCTGGGAAATGACCTGTTTGTTCAGGAGGAGTGTGGAGTGAGGTAAATAGCTTAGAGGGAATAAGAATTTAGAGCTGCCATAAGAACAATTTGTAATTTAACTCTTCTAGGCCCCATTTGCCTGTCACTACCCTCCATTACTTACTCATGACCAGTAGTAGATTTATTACCTGACGAATTATAATTCTGAAGTGGGTATGGGTTGGTTTCTCTCTATTCAATGACCAGGTCATGCACTCACCTCGGAGTCCCATTCGCATAGTGCCTCACCAGAAGGTAAGCGTTCATCTGTTCCTTTTTCCTTTCCCCCCAACAGCAAAGGCATCTGTCAACTTAAGTGTTTTTTCTCTACGATATTACTTGGCAATGATGGGTCCCTCCTACCAGTACTCACTGAGGTGATTCATAGCTGGTCTCAGCCATTGTGGACCAAAATCTTCTCAAGATTAAAAACACACCAAGAAGGAAAGAAGGGGAAGGAAGGAAAGGGAGAAGAGGAAAAAGAAAGGCTCCCAATTGCTACCCACTTTTCCTGGTAATGACAGCCAGGACTGCCCTTACAGTTTGCCAAACAACCTTTGGGTTCAAGTAACCACCCCACTAAGTTTTCTGTTAACAGAAATAGGTCAACTAGAGAACATTCCAATATAATAGAAAATACTAGAACCTAATCCAAGGGTTTCAACTTCTTTCATTTATAGTGTGTGTCAGGGGCAGGGCATTTGCAGAGATCAGAGACTAACTAGTGGGAATTGGTTCTTTGCTATCATTACCCTTGGTTCTGGGGATCAAACTTAGGTCACCAGGCTTTGTGGCAAGTGCCTTTACCCATCGAACAATCTCACTGGCTCTCCCAGTCTTAACTTTTTCTTTTTTGGTTTTTCGAGACAGGGTTTCTCTGTGTAGCCCTGGCTTTCCTGGAACTGGTTTTGTAGACCAGGTTGGTCTCAAAGTCACAGATATTTGCCTGCTTCTGCCTCCTGAATGCTGGGATTAAAGGCGTGCGCCACCATGCCTGGCTCAAGGGTCTTAACTTTTAATGATGGTATCCTGTCATTAAGAACAGACCCAGGCCCATTCTATCATATAGCTTTGTAAAACTGAAGACTCCTCTATGGGAAAACCTGCAGTGGGCATATCCTCAGAGCAGCAGCACTCACCTGTCTGCAGATCCGAGGATCATGAGCAGAGTCAAGACATCGCTGATACAGCTCATAACAGATGACCGGCTCTGGCAGCGCTTCCAGGAAAATAAGTAGTGCTTCAGCCACAGAGTGGTTACTGCCAGCTGAATTACCTTGAGTCAAGGGAAGAGGGACCCAGAGAAAAGCAAGACAGACATCCGACTGGCTCCCTTCCTCAAGTCTCTAAGAGGGATAATTTTTCTCTTCTCTTTTAGGACACACTGCTCCTGACTAGAGTTTGATAATGGTCCAGGTATTTTGTAGCCAAGTAGGTAGAGATTTGGTCAAAGCCCCTTGGGAGTCCCTTCACTAAACTAGAGACTCAGGGAGCACAGCCTGCACAATGATAGGGCCCAGCAGATGGGATATAAAGTAGATGTCAGTGTTTCTCTTATTCTTCTTCCCGCCCTAGTGATAGCACTCGAATGCGGAGGCTAGCAGGAATGACCAGCTGGCTGGGGGAGAGCAGTATTGGTGCGTGGCTCCCCCGTCCCATGCTCCTTGTTGTCCACCACTTGATTCCTCTTAGGCCACACAGACAGACTAAAAGATCTCAACAGGTCTTGAGAAAATAACCAGATAGTCAGTGACTATCTTATAATCAGATAATGACAAAAGTAAATGTAGAAACACAAAATCAAACACAGGTGGAAAAAGACTTTGGCCACGCATCTGGGCAGAAAGGATACGGATTGTCTCGGGAATGCTGGTATCCAGACAATCAATGATCTGCTGTAACTCCTCCTGCATTCCAGGGGTTTGGAACAGGTCCTCCTACCAAAGAAGTCAGAATGAAGGGACCTAGGCAAGCTATCCATCCATTTAAGTTCTGAAGCTTTCCCAGAAACTGGGAGAGCAGCAGGAAGAAATGTGAAAGGGGCACAAGCATTAATGGGTAGGGAAGGAGGTATGGATGTAACACTGCCTTCCTTTAGCGTTTCTGTAATCCATGTCAAAGTTTATTTCAAGCAAGAAAATGACCTGTCCAAAAATGACATGTCAGCCTCTATCTGATAGGGCAAGGGATTAGATGACCAGATCCAGGAAGCCAGACAGTCCACTGAGGCTCTGGAAAACAAGGCAGAGTGGACCCTGCATAATCACAACCATATCAAATATGGACAGAATTGGATGCCAGGAAAGGAGGAAATGGCACATTCACGACAAAACTTGGTTTCCAAGTTATATTGGTCTCAGGTCTGAGAAACACTACCTTCAATTTGGTCAAAGAAAGTTCTTTCTTTTAGGGAATAAGTCGGGCATGGCTAGTGTTTCAGTATAGGATTTAAAAGAAAACTCAGTGCTATGTTAAAGAAATGGGCGTGAAGTTTGTTTTAATTTTAAAATTCGCACTTGGCTGCCGGGCAGCTAAAAACAGGCACTGGACTGGGGCATTCAGGGCAAAGTGCGTAAACAAGCCTTGGGCATTCTCAGTTCTGGCCATGGCTCTGCCATCAGTCTCAGGGCGCCTTCTCAGCTTGTATGCTTTAGAGAGGTCCAACAGCACAGCTGCATGGAGGTTGCTCGAATGGGTGAAATGCACTATACTGATGCGAAGCACTGGAATTTCCTACAGGATTCATACACACGGTACAGTTTCACAGAAGGTTTTCTCACACTTACCTGGTGTCGTGCATATCTGAATAAGTGATCTACTAGAAGCCAGATCTCCTTGGGGACCTGAAGGGGTCGCTCACTGGCACCTTCCTCCAAGGGGACCATCTGGAGAAGGGATTTCTCCTAACAGATGAAAAGGGATGAAAGTCAAAGGGGCTTCAGAATAAACAGATAAATCTCTTTCAAAATCTGCACAAGTAAGCACAGTGTGATCTTTGTCTCTTATGCTTTTGCATTTTCTTCTCAGAAGGGGCATCCATGTTCGGGAGGCACTCAGTGATTCTGGTAGTTAACCAATTGCCTTCCCCAAATGCTTCATTCAATCAGCAAGCATTTCGTTTGTACTTGGGGTGTGCATCTTCTGGATGCACTCCATACTCTGAAGTGAGACCCAGCATGACAAGCATATATTACAGTCACAGTAGAGTCTACACATGACCAGTAGCTGGACCATGAAATCACAGTTGTTAATATGGCACCCCAAAAGGCAGTGTTTACACTTAGGTTTCAGTTTATTCTACACTAACTCTCCCTTGAGGTCTCACCACAAATACTCCTGGGAGTTCTATTGTTTCTTTAACTGATTGACTTGGTTCTGAGGACTTAAAGACAATTCTGCTCATTAGATGCACAAATATGGATACTTCAGGCTTGATCCAAGTTTCTAATCATAAGCTCCAAAATCCAAAAGTAATAATCTTGAATATAGCAACCAAGGAGCTAGAATACCATGAAAACTTCCAGAAGTTTAATTTATGTTAATAGCTCAGAAAGATTTCTAGGGGCTATTATTTGTTTTACCTAGTTTTCTATTGTTAGAGTCTTCTGAAAGAATAGAAGACAAAAAATCCAGAAGTGACATATATCAGACAAATAACTAAATTCAAAGGGCAAAATAAACTCAATTATCTCCCAATACTCAAAGATAAATGTTAATTTAGCTTACATTTATAGATTCAAATATAAAGCATATGAAAAACGTATTCAAACTAGGCTAAAGGGCATCTGAAGGCAGCCTTCAGAAGAACCCCACTGGAGAAAGCCATGTTCCGCTTGTAGCATCCTCTTCCTTTTGCTACCTCTAAGCCACACATGATATATTGTCAACTACAGCTTGTTGCCTGACACCGTTCCACCTATAACCTCCAGCCATATAGCTTTAAGGGAAATTAAAAAAACTATCACTATGCTCACAGGGACCACATATACTACAGCAGCACCCAGGTATTTTCTTGACAGGGTGCTCTTTAATAAGCACCAATGAACTTTCTGAGCTGTTGCATCCTTTTCAGGGAAGAGAAAGGAGTAGTGACTATTGGCTACCATTTCAAATCTCTCCACATTTCTCTTTTCATATTTACTTCCTCTCTTTCCCTGGGATACTATGTCTTGATATTCATACTTTATATGGTTGCTATAACTCCTATTGGTGACTCGTCCACTAACTTCATTCTGGTTGTATGTATTACATGCAGGCATCCACCTGCTATCTGAGCCCAAACACTTCACAATGCACACTACTAAGTTTTTGAATCAAACAGGACACATGTGCAGACTCTTCAGCAGATGTCTCCAAACTTAACAAATATAAATTATTCATCATTGACTCATATATTTTCAAAAAAAATCTGACATCCAACTAAAGGTTTTTCCTGTCCTGAGCCATGAAGACAATACAAGGCACAGTCTAACTGTATAGACAGAACATGGACTGCCCTTAACAGAGAAGAGCTAAGAAGCAAAGATGTCTCAAGCCTTAGTGGTTTAAAAGGTTAATAAAATGTCAGTAGGTTATATACAGCATCTACTATCCACTTCCAAATTCATGTGGGATAATAGGAAATGTCACTTGTAGCTCTGAGGTCTAGAAAAGGAAACAATAAGAAAATGGGGGAATGAATAGTTACAAAAAATGTTCTGTACATTATTGTGAACTCTGATGTTCAAAGAGGAACCAAGACACTCTGCTTCTTTCAACAAGATCCCCTATTTGCCCTCTTAGCCTACACTTTGTAATCTCAATGCTAGTAGTTAAAGAATCTCCACCTTCACAATGCGTTCAATTCCACCCAGTGGAAAAGTCCCTCAAACACTCTATGAGCATGCTGTGGAATGTTGAGCTCCTGCCCGTGTTTGGCAGCCCTGAGGGGAGCCTGGCACCTCCAGTTGATGATGGAAGAGCCTGTGAGGCACTGCAGAAGGGGCATACCACTGGACAGTTAGGAAGCAGCACCCACACCTGACAGTCTGGTGCTCAGAGGCAGTGGGATCTTTTAATAGCCTTTTCTACTTTTCTGGACCTTGGGCCATATCTGCTAGAACATAGAGAATATCTTTCTTTGTCTAAAGACAGATGGCTAGATTAGATGATTTGTGATTTTCTCCATTTATGATTTAGCGCCACAATTCTACTCTATGCTCTATTTCTTGACTATATCTGGGTATTCTCTGAGAGTAACTAACCATTATTATCAAGAACTCCCAAATCCCTCCTCTGCTGTGCGTGTGGTCCATGTGTATGCCTGTGTATATGTGTTTATGCAGGCCAGAGGTTGACACCACTTGTCTTCCTCAGTCTGTTTCTATCTTATTTTTTTTTGAAACAGGTTCTCTCACTGAACATGGAGCTCACAGATGCTATTAGACAGGTTGGCTAGTGAGCTTCAGGGACCTACCTGGTGTCTGTTCCCTAGCACTGGCATTACAGATGTGTGCTTCTGTACCTCGCTCTTTTGTTTACGCTGGTGTTGGAAATCTGAACTTGGCCCTCATGGTTGCCTAACAACAACTACTTTATTGACAGGGCCATCTCTCCAGCTTCCAAATCACTATTAATGCTACAGGAATAGCAAATTTTGGTGTTAGCAAAAATAGCAAAAATTGGAAGCCGGGGCAGCTAAACAGTACCCTCCAACTCACGAGTTTTCAGATAAGATATTTCAAAGAAAATCTGGAAATCTGGGCTAGAGATGTAGCTTCATGGTCCAGCACTTGTCTGGAAATTAAGAAATGCAAATGTAGCTGGGGTACAGCTCAATGGTAGTACATTTTTGTAGCATATGTAAGGCACTAGGTGGCTAGAGATGTAGCTCAGGTTAATGCTTATCTACCATCTACTATAAGGCCCAAGTTTGAGTCTCAGGACTGCATAAAACCAGGAGTGCTATAATCCCAGCACTGGGGAGGTGGAGGCAGGAGAATCAAACAGCAAGGTCATTTTTGCTACATAATTAGCTTGAGGCTAGCCTGTAATACATGAGACCCCGTCTCAATAAAATCTATATCTTGAGTTTTATTTCTTTTATAAACAGCATAAACAACTTGTCAGATGGATAAACATCATTCCTGAATTTTGAGCGTACTTCAAGACACGTGGCAGGACATCAGTGCTTATTAGGGAATTCTCACCAAGTCAGAGGCCTCTGATATGAGAATGCTTAGGGGCAAAGGTTCCAGGGACCACAGTTAAGTGTTAATCAAGCACAAGGAAGCCTTCATTACCACCAATGAATTGAATTACCTTTTCTAGGAAGCTGTCTTCTTCCTGAGAGCAGAGCAGGAGAAAAGTCATTGGCAGATAGACAATGATCAGAGTTAATTCACAGCATTAGAGACAGCTCAGTATTAGATCTTGCTAGCTTGCTAGACATGGGCTTTTAAAAGCTCTAAATCCTTCAAATGATAAGCACTGAAAACAGAACACGTTTTCCACATGCAAAGTTCTTTGTCATGCATAGTATATTATTATACAGTTCACTGAGATTATCATTCAAAAAAACCATCCTTCTACAGGCCTTGACTTCACTGACCCTGGGAAGCTGCCTGAGGGTCGAGTCAAGCCTGGTGCTGCGTCTTCCTGTTCATCTGCTGCCATGCACAGTTCTTACCTCATCCTAATGCTGCCTTCGTGGAAGAACCTGGCTGCCGGCCTGACAGCAGCCACTCAGAAGCAGGTGATAAGCTACTCCTTTCTGTTCTCTTCTCATCTCATCTAGTGGCTGGAGTCTCCAAGAGCTTTTACCCTCTCCCAGTACCCACCCACCTCCTCAAAGGCCTATAGGCTCCCCAGATTTGAAATGTAAATGGATTTTATCTCAGAGCTTTGTGGATCAGAGTATCCATCAGTTCCTTGATTTTCCTACTGGACATAAAAGACAAGAAGCAGGGGAAACAGCACCTTTTCTCTTCCGTGTTATTTCTGCAGTCATTACAACCCAACGAGAGTGAGAGCAGCAGCAATGATCACCACCACTTAAGGAATATCTACCATGTACCAGCAGCCATGCCAAGGGTTTACAGATGATGTCACTTTATCTGCACATCACTTTGAAACATTATTCCCATTTTACAGATGAAGAAACTGAGGCTTTGAGAGGTTCAATTATTTGCCCAAGGTCACACACAGGTAATAAGTGAAATTTACCAAACCTCATCTTCTCTCAGTGTCTTCATCTCTGAGGCAGGTGAAGTATTATCCTCATAGGGATAGTGAAACAGTCTAAAGTTAGGAGGAAGTGGGGTACACTGCCCCAGACATTCTCAACTGGATTCTTCCTGATCCCATTGTAGACCACTGAGAAAATCAAGGTTAAATCACATCTCAGGTCTGGTAGGTATAAGGAGAAATCCAAGTCTTGCTGTCAGAGAAGCAAAGGTATCTGGAGCGGGAGTGAGCATGTATTCCCTGAGATTGCAAGAGATAATCCTGAACCTATTAACCTGAGTTGTTACATATGGCAATTAGGGGTCTTAATATTGTTAGATACTTTTGAATTAAACATGCTTTTCTGCATTTGCCTAAACTTTTAAATACCATGTGAAATAAAGTAGTCAGTGTCCTAATAATAATACTTATAGGGTCCATATTGTTCTATCATTATGATACTTCTAAATGTGAAGTTGATTCTGAGTGTCAGCCATCCAATTTAACAAAAATTTGTACTCTAATATTAAGTTTAGAAACACTTGTTAATAAATCTGACAAACAAATCTGTCATGACACACGATATACCAAACAAAATGAAGCAAGGATTTTGTGTCAATGTAGGCCCTGAAAGTAGTTTTCTTTGAGTGGTGACCATCTATCAGTATAAAGGGCTATGTGAAACACCTTCTAAGGAGGACAGTGACAAATAAGGACACAGAGAAGAGAAAGACGTGGTTGGTCCCTGGTTTCCAATTCTGTCCGGTCCTCCTAAGTCTCATAATTTACAACTGATATTCTTAGAACTCATATGTACAAGTTCCCAATACATGGCCACTTGTTCTTAAGAAAAAAACCCAGGATTTTTTTTTGTCAGCTGGTGTTAGGACCCAGAGCTGTGTACATGCTGTGCAAACTTTCTCCTACGGAGCCACATCTAAGCCCTTAATTCACAGGATTTGGATGAAGGGAGCTAATGTGGAAGTAAGCCAGGCCCAGTGGTATAGGCCTGTTACGACAGTTACTCAAGAAGTTCATATGGACGCAGGAGTTCAGGGCCAGTCTGGAAAACATAGCAAGATCCATGCTCTAAGAAAAGGTGGAAGAGGCAGAAAGAAACAAATGCACAGAAAAGTTAAATGACAAGGTAACTAAGAAGAACTTATTCATCTTGTTTGTAGGAAGCATAATGTAACTAGACAATGTTGAGAAAAATGTCAAAAACCAAAAGGTGACACTGAATGACAGCTTAATGAATCTGGATTGTCTCTGACAGGCATGGGGGAGCCACTCACTACCTTTAAGCAAGGAAAACCATTGCCCCCAGCAGAGTAGTATTACAGAAAGTTCAATCTGGTAGACCTGAATGGGAAAACATGAAGTGCAGGAACAAAGGGAAACATTAAATGACTATGAACATAGGTCAAGAGGGAGAAAAGAAACACCTTAAAACTAATATGGGGGCCAGGCAGTAAGTAGTGATGCACACCTTCAGTCCCAGCACTTGGGAGGTAGAGGCAGGTGAACCTCTGTGAGTCTGAGGCCAGCCTGGTGTATAGAGAGAGTTCCAGGACAGGCAAGGCTACACAGAAATTCTCTCTCAAAAAGCCAAACCAAACCAATCAACCAACCAACCAAACAAAAACTAATATGGGGGCTCATGAAAGAGCTCAGCACATAATGGTATTTTCCAATAAGCTTGATGACTTAAATCTCTGGAACTCACACAGCAGAAGAAAAGAAAGCAGCTCCACAACACTGTCCTCTGACCTCTACAAGTGTGCCTTGGTGTGAATACACAAGCTAAATCAGTCAGCGAATCAACTTATTTACTAATATGGGACCTAGGAGAAGGCTCACTTGATGGAGGTGCAACTATACTAGATCCTACAAGACAGGAGAGAACCAACTCCCAAGAGCTGTCCTGATCAACACACATGTGCTGTGGCTCATGCATGTCTGTCCAAGAACACGTACACACACACACACACACACACACACACACACACACACACCCAGAGAGAGAGAGAGACAGAGAGAGAGAGACAGAGAGAGAGAGAAATTCATTTTAAAAAACTAGAATGGGAAAAATATATCTTAGAATAGTGGCCAGGCAGTGTTTCTTAGTGGTAGAATGATTATCTGGCATGAATACCACAATACCACAAACATGAGGAATGGATAAAAGAGAAAACTCTAAAGTAATCAAAATGATTGATTAAATGCAACTGGAGAGGCAGCAAACTTACATGAAAAGTTTATTTCTATAGTGGCTAGGATGATGGCTCAGTGGTTAAAGCATTTGCTATATAAGTGTGATGGAGTTTGGCCCCCCAAAACCCACTCAAATGCCAGGTGGGTGTGGTGGCCCACCTGTAATTCTAGCCTCGGGGAGATATGAGATCTTCAGAAGCTGGCTAGCAAGACTAGCCAAATCACTGAGATCTGGGTTTGACTGCGAAACTCTGCCTCAACAAATAAGGTGTGAGACAGACAGAGAATGATTCCCAACATCAAGCTGGGGCTTCACATGCATGAGCACGCACATGCACACACACCCGAATATGCATATACACAGTGCACATCACACACACTTGAAAGTGTAAAAAGGAAAACATATAGTGAGTTTACTTCTCTGGGTGTAGGCATAAAGACAACAAATGTAAATTACACTTAATCCAACACTAGTCTGAATTTTGAAACTAGAAACATCAGTTAACCTCCACTAATAAAAGGTCACTCGTTCTGTAGTTCAGTGGACTTGAAAGGGTACAAATAGCCTCTTTGTAAAGGGCTCTGTTGATCTAATTCTGAACAGGAGCCCACATCAGGATTTGTTTCCCTGGGGTGACATGACACGTAACAAATGCAATGCAAATCATTCCAAAGTCCAATGTTTACCCTAAGAAGGACATTCTTGGTAGTGAATGCAGCTAAAACAATATAAAAGTGTTTTTTTTTTTTTCAAATCCAAGATTCAGACTGACAGTCCTGAGGATTAAATCCAGGGCCTGTGCAATGTCAGGAAAGCATTGCATCGCCACTAAGCTGCATCTCCAGCCCCCTCACCCTTTTAACTCCTTACGTGGAGACAAGGCTTGTTAAATTTTTCAAACTAGCCTTGATCTTGTGATCCTCCTGCCTCCAGTCTTCCAAGCAGCTGGATAAAAGGTGTGTGCCACCAGGCTCAACTAGAAGGTTCAAATTTAAGAATAACTAAATGGAAACTGAAGTTCTCAGAAGAAATAGTTCATATGAAATATATAGAAGAAACAAGTCATACATGTAAAAGGACAAGAAAGGAGTGATTAGATCAGCAAGACAAAGCAAACCCAGGGTAAAGAGAATACAGGTACCAAACAAATCACCAAGTTCCTATCTCAGACTTTATATCCTTTTCCTCACTGGT
The DNA here is from genome assembly GCA_004026605.1 of Ondatra zibethicus. Classification (NCBI taxonomy): domain Eukaryota; kingdom Metazoa; phylum Chordata; class Mammalia; order Rodentia; family Cricetidae; genus Ondatra; species Ondatra zibethicus. The sequence continues at coordinate 21,412 of PVIU01011293.1, forward strand.
ATGTTCTCCATCCATCTTTCATCTTTTTCGTGTTTGTACTTGCAACCAAAATCCTTAACCAGTTCTGGCACGTCAAGCCTGGTCTCCTTTCCATTAGCTCATTCTATATGCAATACCAGAAGGTTCCTTCTAATATGTCAATTTTCAACCTTGTATTAGTCCTCAAAGTCTCCTGAAGGTTTGAGACAATCTCTGGCTCAAACAGAAGTGCATCTCTTGATTTTGGGACCATTGCCTACCCTATCCTACAGAACCAGTTTCATGTATCATAATCTGACCCTTCACCCTCGAGGGAAATCTTCCCACTCATGGTCACTTTTCTCTTACTTTGCATCCTTTAGGATTTAGCTATATTTTGCATGCAAGTATACTTTCATGACCACAAAAATTACAGAAACTCACATAATCTCCATACTACTTTATATCCAGCATGTACTAAATATTGATGATTATTTGCAGGTTAACATGTTAGTTAATAAATCAGTAAAATGGATCTTTGTTTTGAAAAAGAATAAAAGTAATTACAACAGCAAATAATTCTCATCTGTTCCCTCTTTACTTAATCCCAACTATCCTGGGAGTTGTAGAGTCTCTATTATTGAAAATGGTTGGAAGAACAAAAAGATTCATGCCAATTATCTCATTTTGCCTTTAGCCGGAAGCAAATGTAACATCTCCCTGAAACAGTACATGGAAACAAATCACATGAGCTGAACTTATTTTTGGCTTCCCAGTGAATTTATAGCACACAATACAATACAGGACATGTACCAGTATTAAGGGTACTGTCTCATGGGGTTTAAAATATCCCATTGGGTCCTAGAAAAGCATGAGACCTAAAGAAGTATTTCAGAGTCAGAATAGGTGGAAAGGTGTTCAGAGAGGGAACTGGTTATATTAAAGATTCCTGTTTACTGCCTCACAAGATGGATAACTTCCTTATTGATGAGATACAGTAATTTAATAATACTGAAATGCAATAAACTGTGGAAAGAATGAGAGCCCTAAAGCCTATAAAATAAGAACTTTCACAAAGAACAAATGATGATCATGAATGTATAATTTAATAAAAAGTCATTATGTAATTACAAATAGGTTCTATTTCTTTAACCCTGAGTCAATAATGTCCTAAAAGAGCACAGAGGGCCCCTTACAGAGCCGCTGATTAATCTAATGATTTTGTCTACTTTCTACTTATGAATGTGGTCAAATTGCCTGATAATAGACTTTCTATACAGTAAGACCTTTTAAAGCTTGTTTAACCTCCCAGTCACTCCCAGAATATGAAAAAATTATGGTCAGGTACTATAATGCTGCCACTGACTTTGATAAAAATAAGCCATGGTCTAATTGATAGGAAAAAAAAAAGTAAAGAGAGGGTATACACGGATAAGTTAAAAATACCAAGAAGAAATAGCCAAATTTAGGAAATAAGAGACCATTGCCTGGACAACTAAACTAGACTCTTAAAAGGCAAATGACAATAAAGAAAAAATGGAGACGTGCTCTACTATGAAGGGTATACATACACACATGCTATATACTACATGAAAGGTACTACAGAAACTTTAGCATATATATGAATATATGTATATACACACATATACATACACACATGCTATGCTGCATGAACTGAGATTGCATTTTGGTTTTTAAAAAGCTATAAAAGAAATTACTAGAACAACTGGAAAAATATGAATATAAACTAGATGCTAGATGGTATTGTGGATTACTGTTAGCTTTCTGAAATGCAATAATAGTTTTCTGAAATGCAATAATAGTGTGTGCATGTAAAAGTTCATCCTTTTTCTTAAGAGATACAGGCTGAAGTACTTAGTGTCAAGATGACATATGGCCACTTAATTTTAAATGGTACAGAAAAATATTTGTGTGTGTGTGTTTGTAAGTTGTGGGAGTTCACTGTATTATTCTGTTTTTTTTCTTACACATTTGACATTTTTCATAAATCAAAGGAACAGGGCTAGAGAGATGGCTCAGCAGTTAAGAGCACTGGTTTCTCTTGCAGAGAACCTGAGTTTGGTTCCCATTACCCAGACAGTGGCTCACAATGACATAGTTCCAGACGAATCCGACATCCTTTCCTGACCTCTGTGGGTAGGCATATGGTTCATGGATGGACACACACACACACACACACACACACACACACACACACACACACAGAAGCAAAACACCTATATATACAAAACAAAACCCATTTTTTAAAAAATTAAAAATAATGATAAAATAAAAAGCAGGAATAAAGAAAGCTAGGAAATAGGGTTTGGGATGAAGTAGAAAAAGTCATGCAGAATCTATTCTAACAGGTGAAATGCAAATTTGAAAAGTAAGAGTATGGTGGCAGGCCTCATGCTGAACAGGAGATGGCTAACACAAAATGAAGCCATCTATTCTGGTAAACCTTTTGTCTCATCTTGCTTTGTTTGGGCATTTTTTTTGTCCCACTGGTCTTCTGCATTGCTTCCCATCTTGTGTTTTTATAGGTTTTGTTTGTACGCACACACATGCACATTTCTTATGATTTTTTTTCCTTTTAAAAGAAATCTTGTTTGTCTTTTGTTTGCCTCTTTGTCTGCTTTCTAAAGTCAGAGATAAAGAAAAAGTGTGGAGTTGGGTGGGATGGGAAGGCTCTGGGAGGAGTTGGGGGAGGGGACCTGTGATCAGACTATATTGTATAGTTTTTTTCGATACAAAAAGGAAATATGGCGGTAAAAGAAAAACAATTATGAGAAATACCAGACTGGCGGGATATGAATTTCTGTAGAAAATGGCTTTCTTTCAAACACAGGTAAAGCCTTCCATCATAAGAGCTCTATGGAAACAAATAGAATTCCAGTGCTGTAATTTGCTCTGAGTCACAGGTGCAACAATTCCATGGCAACGGCACAGATAGAAGCCAGCAGGCTGCTCCTCCTCCTCTAACCCTTCCTGCGGGATGCTACAATCACTAGCTCTGCCCAGGCCTAAGCACCAATGCGATTTTATACACATGATAACATTTGGCTCTTTACTTCATTATATTTGGTAAAAAAAAAAAAAAAAAGCTAAGAATAAACTTGTAGTGCCAACCTGTACACACATCCAACAATAGTTTCATTTATCAGAAAAGTTTTTAATAGGATGAATTTGCTATTAAGTCATGTTTTTTTTACTGAAAATAATATATTTTCTCCTCTTAAGACTATAGATTTTATATAGTAACTTGGTTTGGGAAAGGGGAGGAAATAATTCTCTTTTCCTTTCTTGAGTCACATTAAGTGAACAAGCCTCAGTGTGCATTTTCCCCATCTATGGACTGAGTTTGCATCTCAGTTGGCAGAGTGCCTGCCTAGCATGCATGAAGCCCTGGCTTTGATCCCCAATACTGCATAAACCAGGCCTGTGGCGTATATATGTGATCCCACACTGGGGAGGTGGAGACAGGGAGATCAGAAGTTTAAAGTCATTCTCATTTGAGCAGGAAATTCAACTCCAGGCTGGGCTACCAAAGAAAAAATCTTCTGGAATGTTAGTAAAATGTAGACTCAGGCTCCATATCTAAAGATGCTGTTACCACTGGTGAAAGGGGATAGGTACCTCTACTTAGAGTAAGCACCCCTAAGGACAATGATGCAGGTTCTGTAAGCTTTCCTAACAGCCAGTGTTCTCATCAGCAGCAAAGTTTGATTTGATATAATGTAGGGAGGGATACTGGAGAGGAAGTCAGACAATCTGGGCGGGAGATCTGTCACTAACTTAGCTGACTATGGGCAACTGAATGCCTCTGGGCCTCAGTGTTCTTGCCAGGACAATGAGGGTAATACTGCATGGTGCACTTGCCACGCCTCGCCTACATGCCAATTTATGTGAACGAGTGTGATAAACTTAGCAAGCATTATAGCTTTGAGAGAGCCTTTAATCTTATTTTGGAAGTATATTATCTACTATAGTCGCAACAAGAGTTAATGACAGATTAGCCTCTTCTCTTCCCTCTTAAGCTTAATTTAATTAAAGCAGTGCTAAGATAAAGTGACATTCTTCTGTATCATTTGTCAGTTCCCCTGATCCCAGAAGGAGAGAGAAGGCACAGAAATAATGGGGACAAAAACGTGCGAATTAAATGTGAAGACGATTTATGTTTTAGAATGCTTCTCACCAAGTCTATGAGTTTGGTAACAGGAACTTCTCGGATTGGCCTTTTCATTCGACACAAAGCCTCTAAGGATGTGCCAAAGCAACTAGGAAGGTAATTCCCGCCGATGGTCAAGAAGTAATCTTTGCCTCGATCCAAATGAAGGACGAGAATATCCTCAATCTTATCTTCACCAGAGTTCAGGATGGTTACAGAGTCTTTGCTGACATAGACATCAAGAGAAATGTCCACTGTCTCATCTGAAATGAAAGAGATGGTGCATTGTAGCCCAGAGCTTTCTGGTGGAAAAATCAGCTGTCCCCCAAAACAAGAACAAAACAACAACGGGAAAAGGATGGGACACACTCATGTAAAGACAGCGAAGCGAGAGACAAGCACTTAGAGAACTAGAAGTTAAGCCAAGGTGGTGGCAAGCAGAGGCAGTGGTAAAGGGAAAACTCACTTGGCTCCAAGTAGCCCTCAAAAGGTTCAGCTCGAAGCCATGGCTTGCAGTATTGGCTGTCATTAAGTTTAGGGATGAAAGAAAAATGGCAGGGAACCTGTCCATTGTTGCTGATCTGGAACTTCTCCTTTTGCAGCTGCCGAAACTTCACATTCTCAAACATAAACTGGGGAACAGACAGACACAACCATGCATCACTAGTAGGGGAAGTAAGTTGGATTATTCATAGACAATATGAATCAAGAATAAGGTAATTATTAATCAAATGTGTACTTACCACATGTATTCACAGACCAAGACGACTTCCTAGTATTGACTTTCATACATTATTTAGCTAACACCAGCAAAGAAGGTGTTAGGTAACTTTTGACCCTGTTCAAGGCTACTCTGATTGTTCCAGGGATCCTGAGATGAACACAATTGTGGTCCAGGGTGCTTATTCTGTGACTAGGCTCTGTTCCCTCAAACACAAGAACTGAGCGCTAAACAAGAGTAACTAATGTGAGGGCTTCCAAGCTACTAGGTGCTCTTTTAAGAGCTTATCATGTATTAACTCATGTGATCCAGGAAAGGGAGCTGCAGCTCTGAGACTTCTTGTGCTCCTCTAGCTACCAAACTGCGAAGCTGACACCAGAACAGAGACAGTCCGACACCAGTGGAGATGTTATCCTTGATGCCCTTTGAAGTGACACAGTTTCCTTTGTGTTAACTAGTAATGGATAGTAGACAGGAAGCTGTGTAGTTTTGCTCACCTCTCTCCTGCTAAGTTCTAATGAAGGAAGGAAGTCATTTTCCATTCTGTCCATAATGCGTACGATATCTTCAAAGACCTTCCGATACCTCCGTTCATCCACAACTTTCACCTAAGGGGAAAGAAGGAACCATTTTCAGCTCTACACACTCCTAGCTCATCTCCATAGGAGAGTATCTAATAATTTCAAACTGGGCATTATGGGGACACCTTTAAGATAAACTGTAGTACAATCAACACCCCCCAAAACTTTAATATCCTGCTTCATCCATAACTTTCACCTCAAAGGAAATAGATTTTTATTTAGTCTTGTGTAATTTCAACTTCTCTAAGAGTTTCTAATAAATTCTAAAAGCCACTAAAATAAATTAATAAGCATTATAAAATACACTTTATGGGAAAGACAAAGTCAAATGGCTAAATTTCTGGAAGAGCACAATCTGTAAGGCGTTTGATAATGGTATATATCTGGTAGGGATTTTTCCTTGCTCCACTGTTCATTATCTGAGAGTGGAGAAAGTGAGAACTTGTAGTAAAAATGATTTCTTGCAGTGTGTAAAATGACCGTGCTAAAATACATCTACTGCTATTTTTAACAAGCGAAAATTGTGAAACTGCACAAAATAATGATCGAAGCATTTAAGTCCATTAGTTGCTATGCACGTTGACAGGAATCAGGTAATTGCTCAGATTACTAATAGGAAAACTATGGTGTTCGGAAATGGAGCCAGTGACCAATTTAGAAAAAGGACACCACAAAATGTCCTGGAGTAAAACCATGACAACAGACAAGTCATTTGGAGTAATGGGTCAAGAAAATTTCTAGGTGACACAGCACTTCCAACTTTCTGACATAGCTGTATTTTTGTAAATATTAAAAGTTCAAACAAACTAATGTTACCACTTAGCATAAGTAATGTAACATCATTGTTATATTTGAGACATCAGTATCCTTTTTACATAAAGTATAAAATCACAAAAATCCATTTAAAAAGATTCTCATATACAGCAAAGGTTCTGAGGCAGATGTGGAAAACAGCTGAACTAAATGGACTAGGGAGCTTTTTTTTTTTTTTTAAAAAAATACATTGGAAAAAAAAAATACATTGGAGCCATAACTTAGAGAACTGAGGATTGATCACTTTAACCCCACAGTATGTAAGTGTTAGGTGAAGATAAATCTTAAATTCTTTAAAAAAATTTGTAACTTTTCTTTCTGAAAAAGTATTCTTTGAACTTTCAAGGCCACAGAAGCAAAGGCTATTCTAAAAGTTGAGCAGTTCACCTAACTGGCTCACTGGCAAGATCTGGAATACTATGCAGATTCTTTCAGAAAGACGAGGTAAGCAACAGATTCCACCTGGCTGAGGTTTAAAAATCACAGGGGCCTGGGACTATTACTCACAGTGTTGAGGTGAGGGGTTCATGGCTCCATCCTTTTCTCTTCTTAAAAAGTTCTCTGGGCAATGGGAATTTTCACTAAAATCTGAGAGCCATCACAGCAGATCACAGAACCCAGTGCAGGGTAGAACACTGTCTCAGAAAAGTTTCGTCTCAGACAGTCCACATCAAGTCTTTAGAAACTAACTGACAACAGAACACTTGGCTCCTTTGCTAAAAGTCCCTGGGGCCAGTGGTGGTGCCCCAATGTGTAATATAGTTTTTAAAGCCTCTAATCATAGTTATCAACAAGGCTCTAAAGTATGAAATAGTTACTCAATAAAAACAAACCTTTTCCATATAGACTAGATTCCCCAAAAGCTAATACATGCAGAAGAGATAGGTCCCAGTGCCATAGGCTGGGATGGAGCGGGGAGGGCCTTGGGCTTCCCACAGGGCAGGGTACCCTGCCCCCTCTTAAGGATGCAGAGGGAGGGAGGAGGGTTAGTGGGGGACCGGGAGGGGACTGGGAGAAGGGGAGGAAGTGTAAATTTTTTGAATGAAAAATAAAAGAATATAAAAAATAAAAGAATATGAAAAAAGAAAAAAAATAAAAGTGATAAAACTGAAAAAAAAAAACCAACCCTTTTCTCTGTGGATTAGCACTACTTAATGGTGCATCTAGGATAACAGAGGGAAGAATCTTACCACGGGATACATTCATTTCAGAAAAGGAAACCACCAACAAATTAGGAATTCAGTATAAAAGGAAAATGAGCTAGATCTTAACATAATGACCCAGAGAGATATACTATATATCACAAACAATTTTCAGATCATCACATAGTATAAAACCATTTACAGGCTGGAGAGATGGCTCAGTGGTTAAGAGCACTGGCTGCTCTTCCAGAGGTCCTGAGTTCGATTCCCAGCAACCACATGGTGGCTCACAACCATCTGTAATGAGATCTGATGCCCTCTTCTGGCATGCAGGCATACATGGAGGCAGAATGTTGTATACATAATAAATAAATAAAATCTTTTAAAAAAAGACCATTTACAATACACACACACATATACGCAAAACTTTTAAGTAGAAAGACATATGCAGAAGTCTAGCATAGATATAAGACATTTCCATCATCACAGAAAGCACCAATGATGACATACATCTGGGAAGACAAACACTCATACATGGTGTTGGCTAGGAAGTAGGGATTTATGAAAAGTCCTAAGTGGGAGATGACAGTTACTAAAGAGTCTCAGCCTTCCGTGTAAATTCTGCTTAGGTCTCTATTTTAACAAAAACACAATTTTAATTTTCTTCTTTGTATGTGCATGTGCCACGCCACACATGTGGATGTCAGAGGACTACTTTCAGAAGTTGGCTGATTCTCTCTTTCCAGTGTGTGGATCCCAGGGATCAAACTAAGGCCATCAGGCTTGGTGACAGGTACCTTTACCCACTGAGACACCTTGCCAGCCCCACAAAGGGCTCATTCAAGTTGTTGTATCATTTAAAATCAGAAACATAGACTATTAAAGATATATAAAAATATAAAGAACCCTTGTAAATTTAAGAATATCTAAGTGGGAGTTTAGGATTGATGTGTAGTATGAAGAACATTCCAAGGTTCTGAAGGCAAGTACAACAAAAATCCAACATGGTTGATTAAACCAAGGAGGTCAGTGTTTAAGAAGTGATATCTTCTTTAAATTGATTGGGGGGGGATGAGGAAAAGAGGATGTCCTAGAAGTACAAATTGAAATCCAATGGGTTAAAAGTAGCTTCTGAAGGCACGTTTAATCAGTACATTAGAAGTATTAAGGTACAGTGGGGTAGTCGAAAGACCACACACATAGAAGTTAAACAGATTTGAATCTTAGCTCTCTTTCTAGTTGAACACTCTCAAGGAAGTCATGTTGGAACTCCCTGAGTTTTTATCTGCTCATCTGTGAAGTGGGAAATATTTAAGTAAGCACTGTTGTGGGAAGTAACTGACGTGCACAAATTCCCTAAAGCCATTTCGGGCACACAGATACTAGCTGCTGTATGTGGAGTGGAAGGGAAGGGGGTGGGGGTGAGCACAGCTCAGTGATCTGGCAGGTGTTTAGAAGGCACAAAAGCCTGCATCTGATTCCTAGCATCAAATTAATAACAACTGTGGGGACTGGAAGGCGAGAAACAACTCCTACCAAGTTGTCATCTTACCTTTACATACCACACAGCCTGTGCCTCCCCAGCCAAAATATAATAAGAAACAAAAACAACTGCAACCCAAAAGTGGATAAAAAATAAAAGTTGTTGGTTGTCTTGAAAATTTTAATATGCTCTAAGACCAAGAACTAATTTTGTTTCTCATGGAAATGCCCTAAAGTCATTCTTCTTTAAAAGAGGACTTGAGGGTGGAGGTGGGGGTGGAGAGATGACTCAGTGGTCACAAACACTGGCTGCTCTTCCAGAGGACCCGGGTTCAATTCCCAGCACCCACATGGCAGCTCACAACTGTCTGTAACTCCAGTTCCAGAAGATCTGACTCCCTCACAAAGACACGCATGCAGGCAAAAAGTCTAATGTACTTAAAATAGAAACAAATAAATCTTTTTAAAAAAGAGGACTCAGGATAAGAGTCGCCGTAAGACACATGGGTAACACCTATGTCAGCAGTCCCTGAAACTGACATAAACAAAAGTAACCTGTCTCACTATGCCCTTCGCATGTTTGAACTCATTAATCCTTATGAGTAGGTCCCATTACCAGCATACTGTGCAGAGGAGATTGACACATAAGGATGTTAAATAAATTGTTCATGTTCTCCACAATTACAAAGTGGTTGACCTGGAATGTAAAACTAAGCAGTAGACTACCTAATTCATCCTAGTGAGAACCACACTAGCTATATCCTGACAGGTTACGTGACTACATATGTGGAAAATACACAAGAAGTAATCAAAATATCAACCATCAAGCTTATAAGATAATTTGCACACTCATAGTTAAAAACGGGAAAATGCATTCACATTAGAGGCGAAACAGGTTATATATTCAGCCTAAGATGCAACCAAGTACAAAGCAACATAATACCTATGCTGTTTGAGAGGAACATGCCGCTGTAGTGGACAGGACTCTTTTTAATGAGTAGATCTGATTCTATTCTGATCAGTCTGTGCCTACATGGAATAAAATATCTGTATTTCAGTAAAAAGACAGGATCATAAAGAAATAGAAGGATAGCATTTGGGAGGGTTGAGGGGGTGCTAACCACTCAACCCTGTGAATGATAATTTGCTTAGAGAACATTTATGGCATGCTGGATTACGAATTGACTCTATCTCCATAATGCTCTGGAAGTAGCTACTTAACATGTAAACAAATGAATGAGCAACCAACTATTTACCCCAATATGGAACAGGGCGCTAACAGGCTTGTGGTCACTAGTTTTGAGTTCCATGTGACTCCGGTAATGAAGTTGATTAATATTTATTCCTCTCCAAAGAATTCGGTCACACCAGGCTGGAACTCGGCACTTCCCACTGTAAATAAAGGAATGAGTCACAAACAGAGTATACTGCACTAGGATGCAGTAACACACATTGGTTTAGAATCACATCAGGCCTCTTCTAATATGCTTCCAATGAACCACATACTTCTCCTTCCTGGACGGTCCCTATCATCTTCTCTACATTGCAAGCACTGATAATGGCCTGTGTCTGCTTGTCAGCCACTGAACTCCTAGCACTACTGCCCAGTGCAAAGTACAACATGCCTAGTATCAACTAATGGATGGATGGTTTTCCTAAATTTAGGTCTGCATCGTAAATGTCACCACAGGGAAAGATGGAACAGCAGCTCCTTAAAATAGCCTTCTCAGGTCAGGGTTCCATTCTGAATATTTTCTCTTCTTTGCTCCACCTGACTGCAATGGTACTCCATGATAGACAACTAATCGAGCTGAGAACTGCCATTCTCTATTCCCAGGCCAGGTTTAATCTCTGGAGAAGACTAGAGCTTTCTCTTCTAAGCAGTATGGGTCCAGACTTTAGGATGCCTAAGAGGTCACCAATGGATTATTTTTTAAGACCTATTTTCAGTTTTCATCAATGTGTATATATACATATATACATATATATATATATATGCAGATGTCCTCCAAGGTCAGAGAAGGGTGTCACATCCCTTGGAGCTGGAGTTACTGAACTTAGGTCCTCTGCAAGAGCACCAAGTAGCCTAGCCACTGAGCAATCTCTCCAGGCCCTTACCAGTGGATTCTAATGTGTTCTTGGGACCAAGAATGACTATGCTAGAAGAACTTCTTATGACTCTTGGTTCTCACCTTCTGGTATCCAGAGTTAAGCAGCAGAGAAGTGTAGTTTGGCTAAGAGCATTAGGTGAGCATTAGGGGAGGAGGCTAAGAGCTTAGGTGAGAAAGAAAGGTAAGACTAGGACTAGTTTGCAGAGGTGACAGAAACAAGGTACCAGAGGCAGCTCATAAAATGTCACCAGCCCTGATATCTAATTAGTACTTTCCTAATATAAGCTCAGCTTGAAATACTCTTCTGTAAAGCTGGGTGGTAGTGGCTCACGCCTTTAATCCCAGCACTCGGGAGGCAGAGGCAGGCGGATCTCTGTGAGTTCGAGACCAGCCTGGTCTACAGAGCTAGTTCCAGGACAGGCTCCAAAGCCACAGAGTAACCCTGTCTCGAAAAACCAAAAAAAAAAAAAAAAAAACAAAACTCTTCTGTAATAATACTAAGCCATTAGATTTCCCTCTCTGCATACAGAATGATATAAAAGAAATCCTAGCCTGTCAGGAGGGACATGGAAAGACACAGAAAAGATCAAGCCTTAACCTTTTCTGTGAGAAGGTTCTTATCACTTTACCTGGAATCCCATCTGTCAGTTTTAGAATCGTACTTGTAAGTGGGAATAAACTTGATTTCCCCTTCATTGAAATCCACAAAGGCTTTTTTCTGTGTGCGCTGAATGTTTAACTGCAGACAGAAAGAAACACTACGTAAGCATAATAACACCACATTAACAGAGACGATAATCAGGCTGGTTGGTCACTGTTCCCTTTGTAGGGATCCAGTTCCAGAGCCTTTTCAAGTGTGGAAAAATACACAGGTAAGACTGCTTATCTTTCGGATTCAATGACAACACTTGTTATTAGCACATTGCCATTTTAATGCCAACTGTGGTCAGGATAAAACTGTGGAAACAAGAACTCCAAATAGTCCTACATTGCTTAGAACTGGGCAGGCACAACCTAGAATAACCATAATAACAACACCACCACCACCAACAAAACCATGCAGACCTTAAAAGGATAATTCCTGAAACCAATTTCAATGACTAGTTAACGTTTTTTTCTTTTTTTAAAAAAGTGGGTGAGTTGGGGCAATAGAGAGGGCCCGGTGGTTAAGAGAGCACACTGCTCTTCCAGGGGACCCAAATTTGTTGGATGGCTCACAAATACCTGTAACTTCAGGTCTAAGGGATCCACAGACTTATTCTGGCCTCCATGGGCACTGCACGCACATGCTCCAACCCATTCTCTCTCTCTCTCTCTCTCTCTCTCTCTCTCTCTCTCTCTCTCTCTCTCTCTCTCACACACACACACACACACACACACACACACACACACACACACACACACAGTGACCCTCCTGTCTCTAACTCTCCCAGTTAGTGTTGGGGTTACAGGTCCATGTGATCATGCTTGGCTTTTTTAATGGATGTTGGAATCCAAATTCAGGCCATCATGCTGGCAAGGCAAGTACTAATTTCTCCAGCCCTATTACCCATTCTTGTAAAAAGTTATCCTCACTCAGATATTTTACCAAAGTTACACAAGATTCAGCAATTATCCCAACTGTACCCTTTCCAGAAGCAAGAAAGAGGAAGAAATACAAATTAGCCATTCAACTTCAGTGTAAAGGCAGATAGCTAAGGAACACTCACTTTAAAAACTATCGTACTGCAAAACACTTGAATTTTTACTGTGTCTAAAGGTCAAAAGGCTCTTATAGGGATTTAAAGACATTTGAATCAAGTTAAAACTTTGTCTTTTCTCATTAAGAAGCATTTACTTTCACTGTACCATGATGTGCTGGGTACATAATAAGTATGTAAAATCAGCATACCAAAGAGATATGTGTTCACATATGTTTACTGTGGCATTAGTTATATAGCCAAATATAAGGAACCAAGAAAAGTGTCTGTGAATACTGACTAGATAAAGAAAATGTGACACATATATATTATCCAGTCATAATCAGTAAAACACTGTCATTTGCAGCAAAATGGATGTGTTAGACATAATTATTGTTAAATGAAATAAATCTGACACAGAAAGACAAATGTTACAATTTAGCTCTCAGGAGTGAAAGGCAAAAGAAGTCAGCCTGAATGTAGAATAGAGATAATCAGTGGAATGTGAGGAGAGGTCACATAAAAATAACGAGGTGATTTTTATGGTGCTGTAGAATGTCCTCACAGCCTAACATAGATTATGCAAGTGTTCGACCACTGAGCTACATCCCCAGATCCCAGAGGCTGGATTTGATTACTGTACTCTGACTCTACATGCTGATACATCACAATAAACACAATGACTGTGTAAAATTAATATGTATTAATCAAATATGAAATGGCATGAAGGAACATTCATTTTCATTGATCACTACCTATATTCCAAAAAATATTTTTATGATCAAGGTGTTTTGGCCCATGCCTGTCACAGCAGCATTTAGGAAGCAGAGTTAGGAGAAGCACAAGTTCAAGGTCAGCCCTAGGCTATACAGCTAGTTCCAGGCTAGGACAGGCTTTATAGTGATGCTCAAGCTCAAAAAGAAAAAAGGATGTATGAAAATAAAACTTCAACTCATTTACCAGGTTTACACACCAACACAGAGGCTTATAGTCACAGAGACTGGTTTATTGAATATCGGGTTTTATCTGAGTGCTCCATAATCAATAATTTCCCCACAAGTACTTTGGTTGTTCTTGTTTGTTTATATGGGGGTAGGCGTTCATGTGCGGATGTGAAGAAGTCAGAGGGTGATATCAGGATGCTTTCTTCAATCACTTCTCTATCTTATATTTTGAGACAGGGCTTTCTCATTGAACCAGGAGCTCACTGTTTGGTCTAGGCTGGTTGACCAGTAAGCCCTTGGGATACACCTGTCTCCCCCAGAAAGGGGATTACAGATGCATGCTACTGTGCCTGGCATTTACATGGGTGCTGAGGATCCTAACTCAAGTACTGATTCTTGTGCAACAAACATTTTATCCACTGAGCCACCTTCTCAGCCCTTTCTACTGGTTTTAACATCAATAGCTAAATATCAGTCAACACCAACTTATCAACCAGTTCCTATAGCTTATGCTGGTCATCCCAAACAAACATTTTCCTTTTTAGTTTCCCAATCTCTTTCATAGGGCCTGCCTCTATCTTTTATCTTCAAGCTGTTGCTCAGTCTGCCAAATAATAACAGAACAATTTCTCCCTAAATTCTCTGCTAAACCACATTAACACAGCAGAAGGCCATTCTCCTCTAGGATGTATTCTCTGATTAACCCCACGTATTCTGTAGCCAATCTAGACAAATCTCTAAAATCTCTGCCTGATAACGACTTACTAAATGAATTTTACATTGGCTTCTTGTCACCAACATTATCTCCCTTGAATCTCAGTACTTAATCAAGGCACTCCAAATCTATATATGCCCAGGTACTATATCTTTCAAGACAGTAAAACTTGCCATCTCTTTCTAGCATAAGCCATGCATACCATGTCTATCTCATAATCCTCACCATCTCTGCCACTGAAACTTCACTTACCTGGTCGAATTTCAAGAGCTTCTGAAGGTCATTTTTATTAATAAGACTTTTCACCTCATTGGCGTCAGGCATGCAAAGTCTGTAGTTCAAGTCTCCCAACCAAATGACAACACTGAAGACCAAGAAATAGGTTAGAATAGCACTAATTACCATTAACGTCAATCAGAGGAAAACAGAGAGAAGAAAATGGGTAGACTACTTATAAGGATCTATTTATCACTGACAAGGGGTTTAAAGCTGCAATCAATTCTTTAGGGGCAAGTACTGCCAATCCCGAAGAAAGCCAATAGACTATAAAATATCTGGGAAAATGGGCATGCCACATAAAACTGAATGAAAGTGGGACCACATAGTATACATATGGGATTTGGAAGCCAAGGAGTTAATGGACTGAGAAGCATGCAGTTTATTTGCTGGATTAGCTTCAAAATTTTGTCTGGCCGCCTGCCAGGTCTCTAGGTGAAGAGAATCTTAATGCTTTTTGTCTCCCAGAGCCCTGAGGTTTTGTAGGTGCTCTGTCACGGTTTGGATGATGGGAAGGACTGTCAGCCCACTAGGAAAATTGAGCCCAGCTCTCCAGTGTAGCCAACCTGACTAATAAATCTGTTTCAGATCTGAAGTTCAAGTCCCCTCAAAGAAGGAAACTGACACCTTACTTCTCAACCGCAGCACCAGGGCTTGAGACGTGCTAAGACCCTGAAATTACCACATCAAAATGGGTCCCTTTTGAGTCACCTCAAGTTCTAAAAGGCAACAGGAAAGTTTGGACTCTTGGGGTTGAATTTATGAGATTGCTGGGGGCTCCATGATCATAAATTTCAAGGCCTTGGCTTTATCATTGTGAAACCAAATTCTATATTCCCCCAACGGTTGAGACAGTATGGACATAGTCCAACATTACCACCTTGCCCTGTTCCTTCCTTAATTCCCCTAATATCCACTGCTTCTCACAGTCCTAAGTTATCTTTTGATTTACTACAGTTCTCACCTCACGCTATTCCTTCCAAATCACCATCTCAGAGTTTCAAAGACCAGTTCATTTCTCCACAGCTGATTCTTTTCTCCACCACCTAACCCATTCCTCAATGGATTTTCACTCCTGTCCTTATGAAATCCCATTCTTCGCAGACCTATCACTGCCACCCATTTTTAATAATCACAACCATTAAAAAGAATAATGTAGATCTGCAGACACAAAGTTGGAAAGATGAATAGGGCAATGTTCTCATACAACAAGTATGTGTGTCTGTATATGCATGGAGGAGAGTGTAGGAGAGACTGTTGGATGAAATGGTGCATGCCTCCATATCCTTTTAATTTTTCTAGTAGCTGCACTTAAAATATAAAAGTAAAAATAACAACTTTTATTTAACTTAATACACCCAAATCATTAATGTGTGATTAATATTTTTCAAATTAAGGTATCCCACATTTCCCCCAAGCAATCTTCAAAATTCAAATAGCTTTTGCTCACAGACCTTTCAGTTTCACAAATGACTTTCAAATACCAACAGCCAGATGCTGGCTATCATATTAGACAGTGCACATCTAGAAAGGTCTATACTCAAATGTTAAATACAGTCTCCTTTGGAGAGAGGGATTGGCTGGGGAGAAGAGGAGGTAAGTAAAGGATTTTAAACCATGTTCATTCATTTTATCTTTTATTATCACACTTACAATGAACATTTCTATTTCATTTTCAAAATGACACTAATGTGTAGATTCCTTCAGCATTATTTTAGAAGTTACACTAATACAAACCTTTCTCCCCCTAACGCCAAACCTAATTTCTCTGCCTCAGTGAATCTACTTCTTTGTGGTCCAAATCCCAAAATAGTAATCCCTTCCTCTTCACAGCTCCATAGCTTCTCACCCTATCTAACCACTGCTACATCTCCATGCAAAGGCCACGGAGAGGCCACTTACTCATGCTTCATGATGTTCAGCTGTGGGAGAGCCTGATTGGGGACTGTAAAACTCATTCTTGCACAGATGTCCTTATAATCCTGATTCCTTCTTTCAAACTCTTCCACATGGGCAGCCAGGTGGGAATTGACAATGCAGAAGGTGGTGTTATGAAATACAAACCTCACAGCGACTCCTCCTTTGTTTCCCTGGTAGCAAAGGCAATTATAAAGTTAGGAAACATGGGGTGCAATCGAATTTCACATAGATATCAACAATAATCAAATTAATTGCCAAAGTAACTCACCATTTTCCCCATGATTCCAGTTCCTACTGTTTCTGTAGCAATATCACGGATATACTGACACTGATCTTTTCTGGCAAATATAAGCAGCATCATCCCCACAAGGCGGACTAGTTGCACCTATGAGTTCCGGGGAGTTACAAACAGCTAATGTGAGCATCACTTTCTGCTACATAGCTACCTTCTTAGAATGACCAACAAAGTGATTACTGATGTCCACATCTGCAGCAGCATCCTCTAATTTCCTATTGGACCCCATAAATTGGAAACCAAGGTTCTCTGTGGAAGCTCTAGTCTCAATTTGACTAGTAAAAAGTCAGAATCTCTGAAGATAATGTAGAAGTTTCTCTCTACCTGTGTTTCTATTTGTCAGTGCTGAGGATCAAATGAAGAACCCTGAGCACGCTATGCAGGCAGGCACTCTACCACTAACTCACATCCTCAGTTTTAGCTCACTTTTTAAATCACTTTGTACCCTACTGATAGTACATTAAAAGTTCAAATAGTAAAGAACAAGCCATTAACCCAGCTTGTTCTTCCTTCTCCTTCCTAGACTCCGATTTCTTGTTGTCTAAGATATTTAAATCTACAAACAGTGATCCTTTGAAGTTTGATTATTTTTAGTCTAAACTTGAGCTAGAGAGCTGTAATATCTTCACGATTTATGCCACCTACATAAACTGTTCAAAAGCAAAGAAGAACATTAGATTACTCCTTCTGAGATTAGGATACTCGCCTTGAAATGAAAATCTCTCTCCTAGTAGCTAACTACCTCTACCAGATATCTTCTAAAGACCAACAAATTTGATCACCTTGCTAAAGACAACTTTATTGTTATTATTATTTAATAAATAGCTGAATGTTGTGGCATACACCTTTTAAAAATTATTTATTTTTATTTTATGTGCATTCATGCTTTGCCCGCATGTGTGTCTGTGTGAAGATGTCAGATCTTGGAGTTAGAGAAAGTCGTTAGCTGCCATGTGAATGCTGGGAATTGAACCCAGGTCTTCTGGAAGAGCAGCCAGTGCTCTTAACCGTTGAGTCATATCTTCAGCCCCTCAACTTTATTCTTTACCTACAAAGAAGTCTAGAATTTGTTTAAATACCACAACACTGCTATTCTTGTTCTGAATCTAAAGCACACTTTATGCACCCCATAAGTTTCAATCTGCTTTTCTGGTAGGCATTTCATTCTGGCCATGTCGGAAGACAGTCTTACACAGACAGATCAATTAGCTTATATGTAATTATTTTTGACTTAATTATTAATGCAAAAACAGTAAATTGTTTTCTTCTAAAAGCTACCCAAGTGATAAAAAAATTATGAACAGAAAACTTATGTCCCCCCACCCCCCGCAGCCGCCGAGAAGTAACTATGGTAGATTAGTCTCCTATAGCACAGTATTTCATCTGAGGAAGAATTCCATTATTTAACAAGCTTTTGAAAGAGGTTCAGCTAATGGAATAACTCCCAGTGAGGTCTGCTTAGTTATATACTGAAAGAGATAATCCAGTGCAGCTTACTTTTTTATACTTAGCCTTTGAAGGCAGACCCCTTTCCACGGCCATGGACCATTCTTGCTCTTTTACAGACTCAAAGTAGAAAAAGGCTTCTGTGCTCAAATCCAGCTCTTGGAATCTGAGGGGAAAATGGGGGCAGAGGCTATAGCTATGGTGCACACATAACTTTGTGTAAACCTCCTTTCCCATTTGCTGAGATATTAGAGTAAAGTAAAAAAGGAATACAAGATAAATTTTATAAAAGACATGTAGTTTTTCTAAAGAATCCCCACCATTATAAAACCAAACAATAACAATCAAAACTCTCATAGGGATAGTAGTGAAACTTTTCTTTTACAACCTTTGAATAATCACTGTGAGAATTGATTTCATCTGTTTCTACGATGGGCAATTTCCTATGGGTTTCATTAATGCTTTCTTTTGATCCACAAATTAACCCTCACATATAGTTCAAATCAAGTTTTTAACCAAACAAGTTTTAGAAAAAACAGGAAGATGAAGGCTGGGGAAACGGCTCCGCCAATAAAGTGCTTGCTGTCCAAGTGTGAGGACGTGAGGTCAGTCCTCAGCATCCGTGGGAAACAAAGCTGGAGGTGTAGCATATATCTGCAATCCCAACACTGGGGAGAAAGGGGCAGGAGGATCTCGAGGCAGGCTCCTGGCTCAGTGGGGAGCCCCTCAAAAAATAAGGTAGATAAGGCTTTAACATAGAAGTGGGTGGCAGTTAATGTAGGAACTCGTAACTGGCCAAAGTGCTGAGAATTAGTGATGGTGGAGTACGCTGTCACCGCGGGGCAGCTACATCACACATTGCAAGGCTCGGGGAACATGTGAAAGAGGGTGTGGAAAGAATGTAAGAGCCAGAAGACGGTGATATGTACAGCAAAAGGACGTCTTCTGGATGACATAATCATTGCTCCCCTTGAACTCACTCCAGTTGTGGTTATCTGCATAAGACCTTTACAAATGGGGCCCATCAACATTTCATCATGGATGGGGTGGGGCCCATGAGGCTCTACCCCTGCCTGAGGGACAATGGGCAGTTAATGGTTGCTGGTGGAAAGGTTGTCACTTTCTTTTGGGGTATAGCCACTGATAAGTTGCTCATGCTCCAGTAAATAACCTCCCATCCATGCTCACATGAGAAACTCCAACTAAACACAATGGGTCACGTACATAAAGAAGACATGAATGTAGGAGGGAGACTTGTTGGGAAGAAAGGTTTCAGTAGGAGAGAGATAAGGTAATAGGGGTGGAAACAACTAAAATTTATTATATACAAGAATGAAATGGTTAAAGAATAAAAAAATGCAAAGAAGGTAAGATGGAGAGCAATCGTGGAAGACACCCAATGGCCTGGTGCTCACATGTACACGCTAACACATTACATACACAAACACATACACAAACATAGGTGAGAGAGAGGCCAAAGCCATGTTACATTAATACCAAACATAGGAAAAGGAAGGTCCAGAAGTGGTCTTTACCCAATGCAGTAAATATCAGGAGGATTTGGATCACAGTTCAGCCAAGGTTCTAAGCTGCTATCTGGAGACTGGCCATTCACATTCCAAGTTCCAACAAAAAATCTAATATAGTACAACAAAAATTAATTTGAAAGCAAAGATAAAGCATTAACAAACATAATACTACTTTTAACATTTCTATGAAAGGGTATATTGATCAACATAACTCTTCAAAGTGTTTGGTCAGCTACATAAGAAAAAATTTTGCTCATAGAATACAAAGCCATGGGTTTATTTTTCTCTACATTTTACATCAAGTGAATCACCAAAAACAAACTAGGTCTGTATTTTAAACAAACACACTTAACTCTTTTGACAAATTTCCACTCAACCTTTATTCACATTCATTAAGGGAGAGCTTTAGGTTAGAATGAAGGAGGTATTTTTTGCGCTGGGCACAGTCTAATAAAGACAACTGTTCTGTAAGGAGTTATAGTTAAACTGAAAAAAACCTCACTTCTCGAGGATCATGAGGACAACTCTTTGGGAAATTTTGATGAGGCAGATAGTACACTAAGCAGGAAGGCAGAAGGGATGACTCATGACTGTCCTAATTGTTCACATATAAGTGCTGTATAGAATATGAGGAACTGCAGTTGTGACTGGATTCAAGGAAATGATGCATGTTAGGCTAGAAGATGGGACTGGAGTCTTGGATTAGAAAGGCATATTCTGCCCATGAATAATACACTGGGGATACATGCCACACTCCACCACATCTCCTTTATACCACAAATACCAGGGGCCAGAAAATGACATGTTAATGAGCCAAGGTGAAATGAACACTAACAGGAAAGGATTCAGGATAGATCTTCCAATCAAGATGACTGGGTGAAACCTTAGTTAATTTATCAAAGCAGTAAATTCATACGTGGTAGTAACAGTGGACTTTAGTTTTCCAGTACTGGCTGGACAAAGATTTAGTAGGCCAGATGAGACACATACTTGTTTATAGAAGGCGTGAGAGGACAATTTTCTATTATATGTGAGTTTGATTTGTTCCTCTAAGTGTGGGTAGAAATATTAGTAGACATGGTATCATTAGCAGTTAGGAAATTGAAAGTATAGCTTCTGCATGATCTTAGATATATATGTTTTTGGCCAGCAGAGACAGAAGTCTAAGTCAGATGAACATTGCCTTATAGCATGCTTTGATTCTTAATGAAGCTAATATTTTTACAAATAAAAAGACTGTTATACCTAAAGTTTTAGACTCAGCGAGTAGAAGACAGACAAACCTGAAAGACTGGAGGTTGACATATTCTTTTTCTCGCTTTGCAAGGATATGTTTGATGAGACCCTCTCGCTGACCAGATTGGGTATTTGGTACAAATAGCTTCCGCATGGTGTTGGTCACTTTGGGCTGTTCTTTGTTTGAAGCTTCCTTTTCACGTGGAGGCCTAGCACATCAAGCAAGGATTCAAAGGTAAAACAGGCTAACATATAAGCCTATTATAGGGGGAAGTATGTTGTGACACAGGACTTACATTCTATTTACTGAAGGAGGTGGAGGGGGTGGTTCCCGATGAATCGCTGTGGGGTAGTTTGGTGTGTTCATTTTTTTATCTAAATTCATAGATGAAAAATTATCCTCAAATCCATGCAGCCCTGAAGGATACAAGATCCAAAGTAAAAGTGAAGAAACAGAGATCCTCCAACATAGCCAGGATAGAAAAGGCTTTTATTTGTAACATCAGCAATGTTGCTAAACAGAAGGGCCCCACAGCAGTAGTAATCACTTATATTATGGTAAGACTCGTATTCATCCAAGAAGCACTGACATGCTAACTGTAATGATAGAAAATTTATACTGATCTGGATTTTGAATAATATAAACGGACATTTACAGAAGGGATTATATATAATTTGTCTTTCTTATATTACAATAACCTCATAAAGTGTGTACCATTAAAAATCTTCCCACATTGTAGAGAAGGAAACAGAAGTTCAGGGTTTTTGAGTCACTCAAGCATGATGATATAATTAGTAAGCTTCATGTCAGTATTTTACTGACTTGACATTCAAACCTAGGCTGTCTGGCTGTGGAGTTTGTACTGTTTAACCTTTTTTTTTTTTTTTTTTTTTGCCCAGTTAGCTTGTAAAGAGCTACTATACTATAGAGTGAAACATTGGCCCATGGTCATGGGTTCAATAAAACTACTCTACACAACCAATTAATCTGAACTAATACAATCTATCAACTCTAAAATGATCATAGCAACCAGAGACAAAAGAGTCTTTCCAATACCTGAATAAGTAGGTTTATCCTTAGTATCTAATTTCTGATACCAGCTAGATGATTCTTTCTGTTCTGGAACAAGAAGCTGTGACTGAGCTGGAAAGACAAGATTTAGGTCAGAAACTGGGAAGACCATCACTAAACTACAAACTCAAAGCTATTCATTTATTCAAACTCCCCGAGTACATGGTCAGCACAATTCTAGAATGGAATGGAAGAGACTAAGGAAATACCGACAGCTCTGAGTCATCTGGGGACAAAGGGAGGGGGATTACAAGCTGCAGAGAACTGCATGCCATGCCACTGACTTTCTTTTAGAGCTGGGTAGACTTGTTCCTTAATCTATTCTGGGTTCATTCCTGAATAAAAAAAAAAAATCAGCTATCAGGGCTCAAGGGGCAGGGGGCTTTGTTAACTGCTACGTTCCTCGGAATCAGCACGTCAGTATTTTACTCCCATTGAAACAGTGGAAAGAAACTTGCTGAGTCTTGAGTTACCTTCCTGTGCCGCAAAGACTTCTGAGAGGAACTTTAAGCAGTGCTCTTCATCAGGAATTTCAAAGTGGCGCTCTCTGGTCCAGTCTCCCTGCACCCGAATTTTGCAGCCACCTTTAAAAAGAATTAAATCCACAGATACCTAGCTATGGGATACAATGCTTTATTGAGACAGTATTCTGAAATTTTTTGGTCAGTAGGAGGTCCAGATTACAAATATTCTAGACCCTCAATAAGGAGTGCACGTCCAAGAGCAAGGGCTCGGCACTGCAGTGGTTGAGGGGCTGAAACAAAGAGGAAACCCTATGGGAAGTACTCACAGTACTCACAGTGCTGATGGACTGTGTCAATAAGCAGACTGATCTAGCAATAGGCACACTAACTCACAGCTTCCTATGTCCTCATCTCTCAGCTGTCAGTGCAGGGATTTCTAAGTTCTAGCAAAAGATAAATTCATCAATCATCCTCTTCCTCTCTCCACATTGGAAATCCCCACCATTTCAAGTCCAGCTCATATAGTATTCTAAAGCATGAAGGTAATATAGGAAGTAACATAGTTAGGTTCAGAGTAAATTAAATTTGCAAGCTAACTTAAAAATAGCGAGACTGATTTAAAGTGCTCTGGAAAGATGTACCTATATCTCTAACACAAGTGAAAAATAACTCAAGTAAAAATGAGGATTTTGAATAATCTTGCAAATGCAACATAAAGATCTATTCCAAGAGTGGGTTGCTTAAGAAGAACCAATTGAGAAAGAGTAGAATTTGAAGCAAATTTACTGGGGCTGGAGAGACGGCTCAGCAGTTGAGGGCACTTGACGCTCTTGCTGATGACTTGGGTTCAATTCCCAACACCCACATGTTAAACCACAACCTTCTGTAACTTCAGTTCTAGGGGATCCAATGCCCTTTTCTAGTCTCTGCAGACACCAAATATGCACATGGTGCAATACATATATGCATGCAAAATATCTATAAACATTACAAATAGTAATACTTAAAAAGTAAATTTACAGCTGGGCTGTGGTGGTGCACGCCTTTCATCCCAGCAGAGGCAGAGGTAGGCGGATCTCTGTGAGTTCAAGGCCAGCCTGGTATACAAGAGCTAGTTCCAGGACAGGATCCAAAGCTACAGAGAAACCCTGTCTCGAAAAACCAAAAAAAGGAAATTTACGAAGGGCTCAGAGTTCTTTAATTATTAAAAATATTATTTTTATTCTATATGTATGAGTGTTTCTGCTTACATGTATGTCTGTGTTATGTGTCTGACCCTTGCAGGTCAGAAAAGGCATTGTGTCCCTCTAGAACTAGAGTTACAGACAGTTGTGAGTTACCATAAGGTCCTCGGGATGAGCAGCTGAGCTATCTCTCCAGACTCAGGCTTAGATTTTTTAAGGGTACAGCACACTCTCACCTGTTTTCTGGTGCCCTAAAATTACCATCTGACTCAACTATTCAGATTTTATGATTCAGGGAGCCTATGTATTTGTTTATATTCTTATTCTAATGGAGTATACATATTGCTTTCCTGTGTTCCTAAAGCTACACATTCCTTAGTCAGGAGGCAGGACATATATCCACATCATCCAATGCTCTCCAACAGTTTCAGAGTTGTCTGAAACTTAAGGGCTTCCCATATGTGCTTCAAGACTTTTCAGATTATTAGGATGGAGAAAGTCCTGAGCTAGTTGGTCACTCTCCTGGTGACAATGATGGCAGATTTCAGAGCTAGAAGGCATTTAACAAATAGCTGTGGAAGAGGACTTTTCTACACTTATAAATAATAAAGAAAGGAGAAATGGAATTCATATCCTAGTTTCTTATGTTGGTAATCTAGTTCTCACCTTTGGTTCTGTTTTTGTCTTCATTTTAAAATCTCTTTTGTTTTCATCTTCATAGGACACAGTGATTTTTTAAAACAAAATTACTGGTCAGAAGAATAAAAAGGATGAAAATGGAGGAATGAAAGACAACCAAGAGGGCCACAGATAAGATACTTACTGGGGGGATCCACTGTGCAGAGGAGAACAAAGGCAGGTAGACAAGTGTCATTTAGGAACAGCCTTAAAGCTACTGGGAAAAGCTTCAGGACCCGAGTCCTCCATTTCTCATATCAGTTACAATCAGAATAGGTAAAAGAGAGCAATCTCTATCTGATACAAATTTAGTACAAGAACATTTAATCCCTGTCCTACAATTCTTGAAAAATAGAATTTAGCAAATATACAATAGACCTATTTAGTGGCCAGAAGATTCCAGAAACTGTTTGAAAATTATCATTGGATGCTCTTTTACCAAAATGCTTAGAAAATAGAACAAATTATTTCATGACCCAACCTTCTCTTCTCCTTTCTTCCACCCTGCCCCAACTCTCAGCCTTCTGTGGGCAGCAAACATTCCTGTATCTTTCACTTCCTCTGAACAGTCTTTATATCTCTTGGCAGTTCTCAATCATGGTTGCATTACATTCCAGAGGTTTATTTATTTGTGTGCATGTGTGTGTACCTACACGTGTGTGCACATACAGGTGGAAGACAGAGGTTAAACTCTGTTATTCGGCCTTAGGAGCCATTCACTTTATCTTTGGAAAAATACACAGGGTCTTTCATTGACTTGGGACTTGTAGGGCAGTAGCCTCAGGGATCTATCTGTTTCTGTCTCCACAGTGAGGGATTATATATGTGCTTGCCATCTACCTGTTTAAATTTTTTTAAATCATGGGTTCTGGGGATCAAACTCATGTCTTCATGCTTGCACAGAAAGCAGTTTGCCAACTGAGCCATCTCCCCAGCTGGAGAGGTGCTTTTTAGAGCACACTGACAGGTGGGCCCCATCCTAGGACAATAAAAAGAGAATATCAAGGGAGGAAGCCCAGAAATAATGTCTTACTGTGTAGCCCAGGCCAGTTTCAAACCTGCAATCCTGCCTTGGCTCCAAAGTGCTAGAATTCTAGGTACCTATCACTACATTTGACTGTACTGGTAGTTTTAAGTAAAATATTTAAACATCCAACTCCATTAAAAATCAGATGCAAATGCAAACTACCTGGTTTTCAAGTGGGTTACCCGTCCACAGACCGGCTTTGATCTCCTGCTCTCAAGGGATTCTCCTTCAGTTTTTCATTTAGCTAAGACTACAGACAGGTACTTTCATGCCAGGCTTAAACATGATGCAATCCAATACCACCTGTAGACTCCTCCCTCTCCATCTCTTTCAGGAAACCATTCTCTCCTGAGGCTCATCCAGTGGGCTGTACTGCTTTTTCTTTCTTCCTCTATGAGAACACCACTCTCTACAAGCCTCAGAATTCAGGATCCGATGCCTGATACATAAGACTTCACCTCCACTTAAACTCCTGTCATTACTCAGTCTTGTTTAAAAACCGGTGCAGAAAATCCAGTTAACCTTCAACTCCTTCACCCAATGACCTTCCCGTTCCACCTCAGCCACCATTTCCTCACTCCCTACAGTAACTCTCTCAATAATATCCTATATTTTCCATCATGGAAACACCATCACCGAACACATGCCAAATCAAACGTCTCACTGTGACCTACTCCTCCTCCCAATTTACTTGCTTATTATCCTTCCTGGCATTGTTTTGGGCCTCACAGAACCTCAGCCCATCAATCCCTTCACTTTCTATCCATGGAGCCCTTCTTGCTTTTACTTCCCTTTTCTCAAACAGATGTCATCACCATAGTCTGTTGCAAAAATCCACAATTGCCTTACCTCTGGTCTCCCACAGCACCTATTTGGCTAAATTCCAACCCACAAAAGTCCAACTAATTGCCTTCTCAGTACTTCCACCAGAGCAACCAGAGGAAATAAGAACACACATACATGCACATATTGTGCTGGTTAGATCTATGTCAACTCGAAACGAACTATAGTCATCTGAGAGGAGAAAACATTGATTGAGAAAATGCCTCCATAGGATCGGACTGTAGGCAAGCCTGCAGACCATTTTCTTAATTAGCGATTGAAGGGGGAGCAAGCCACAAGGAACAAGCAGCACCCCTCCATGGCCTCCGCATCAGTTCCTGACTCCAAGTTCCTGCCTTGTTTGAGTTCCTGTCCTGACTTCCTTCAATGATGAACAGTAACATGAAACCATTAGCCAAGTAAACCATTTTTCCCCAAAACTTGCTTTTTGGTTATGGTGTTTCATTGAAACAATAGAAACTTGAACTAAGACACATATACATTTGGATTTGCTAGCATAATAAAATTTCGATCACCAACCTCAAATGGACCATTTAGCCTAGAAAGCAAGTGTTTCCTACAGTTAACTAGTTTCCTAATATTATCAGGAATAACTATTTCACATCTTCTCATATATTCTCAGATTGTGGGCCAGCTCCTTCTCATGTCGTCCCACTCAGTAGGTTGTTTAACCTATACTTCAGAGAATGGAAGCCTACCTGTTTGTACTCATCTCTTTTCTTATCTGATTCAAAGAACATCCCTTCTAGTAAGATCCCAATCCCTCCTTGCACATCCCCCAGTCCTCTCAGGAATGCTTCCTGCTATTCTTTGGGTAGACACTCCCCATTCCAAATTTACAAAAGTACTCATCCAGTTTGTCTACTATGAACATTAGTTGTTACTACTTTTTGAAGTGGCTCCTCCTATATGTGACTTTAAAGAAACAGACAGAATTATTTGAACTAACACAAATTATTTTCTCATTCTATATAGTACTGTCCCAAATTTTCTGGGATCTTGTGCGTGCTCTACAGTTGGACTGTCCAGTATGGACACATCTGGCTAGTGAGCTCTTGAAAACGGATCACTGAAATGGACAACTGAATTTTGAATTTTACTTCTAATTCAGGTAAGGCATATGCATCAGACAGCACTGTGTGAAACAGCACAGCTCTTGACACAATCACATTATTTATATTATCATTCACGTGCTAGTGGTTTTGACTTTGCTTCTAAGTGGCATCGGTTTGACTGTCAATTAGTCATCCACTCACACGTGTCCCAAAGAAATCTCAATTAAACATGGTTAAAACTGCATTCACTGGTACTGTAAATCCAGCCACAAACCCATGGTTGGGTCACTCAAAAGCCCCAAGGGTAAGCCTACTGCTATTACTCTGCTAAATGAACACAGTATCAACCTGCCCTCAAAGCCCTCAGTCTTTATCCAAAAGTTTGTGCAGTGGGTAGTGGTTAAGGAAGAAACTCACAGCTTGTCAAAATACAAAGAGGAAGTGTCAGTGGCAGGCTTGGCCACAAACGGGACTTCTATATCACACTCCTTTCCCAAGGCTTAGGGGAAGATTGAAACAAAACTGTCTTCTTGAAATGACAGGCCCACACTGCACTCGCGCTGAGAGCAGCGGTGGTTATGTGCACAGGACCTGCACAAAATCAGTCAATCAACATTCTAGCATCAGGTGTAAAGGGGTTAATGACCCCTTACTCCTAACTGAAGAGCTATGGACAGCTGATGGCTTCAAGGGGAGGGAGAGTCAATTTTCTTTAAGGATGTGGTTACTGGTAGGTCAATGGGCGACTCCATGCCCAGGAATAAGTAAAAACAATCAAAATGTATTGTATAAAATTCTCAAACAAATAATAAGATATATTTTAAAAGAGGAATTTTTGATGGTCCTCTCAAACAAAAACTCATTCCAACTTCAATGTAGTTGTGCAAATGGGCATCATCATCTCAGTTCAGGTTAGAAACCCTGTATTTATCCTCGACACTTTTCTTCCTCCCACTCCCCACACCCAAGCCAATTCTTCTTGATCTTACCTCTAAATTTATCTATCGAATCTGCTCATATCTCTCCATTTCTATCACCACCATACTCACTAGCATATACAACCAAAGCAGCCTCCTATGTGGTCTTTCTGCTTCCAGGCAAATGATGCTATATCAGCATAAAATCCTTAACTTCTCATTTTAAGATCTAAGAATACAGATTCAATGCTGTGGCTTACAAGATTCCACTGGATCTGGCCATAGCCTCTCTTGCCTCAGTGCTCAAGCCCTATTCCAGGCACCCTAACCTTTTATTTCCCAGAAAGTGTCAGGGTACGTTTAAATTTGGAGTCTCATGTACCCTTGATCTGGAACACTCTTTTCCCCACTCCACTTGTTGCCTGTCTCTTAGGCCCTCTGTTCCCAATTTACATGTCTCTTCTTTGTAAATTCCTTGCCTAACTACAAATGCCCAATGAATAACCCTTCTTGTAAATTCTTTGCAATTTTTCTTTTATTTACCAAATCCACAAGCATGTAAGTGTCTAAACCTGCTGAAAGTCACTTTTCTATATTAAAATACATGAACTACCAAGAGTGTTGCTTTCTCTTGTAGTTTTAGAGCCTTGCACAGTGCATAGCACCCAAAATATACTCAGATATTTATTGAATACATTCATGAATTATAGGCATCTCTGTGGCTCTAGCAACAAAAAAAATCACAGAAGGTAAAACCAAAGCAATAGCAGGACTATTATCTCTGCTGTGCTCTGATGATTTTGTGGGATTTACAACCAGGTCTGACAAACAGAAGGCACTGAACAAATATTTATAGAATAATGAGTAAACTAGGTAGGGTAATAATTAAAAATTAGCATAATAGAGTTCATCTAAAGGTCATAAAGATACAAAAAAAGAAAAGGGAAAATCATATTCATTTCCATAAATAAGAGGGAGAGAATTTAATAAAATTCAGTATATATTCACAATGTTAAAGAACAGCAAAAACTTAAATACATTTATTTTGTTGTTAGGTTTTTTTTTTTTTTTTTTTGGTAAGTGACAGAGTTTTGCTATGTGACTCAGACTGGTCTTGAGCTTGCTATATAGCCCTAGCCTTGAATTCATGGTCATTTTACTTAAGCCTTCCAAGTATTCTGACTACTGACACATGCCATGTCTGGTTTAAATGCAGTTTCTCAGTTTTTTTTTTAAAGAACCAGCAAGTAATCAGGTCAGAATGTTTTTAACTGGGAAATGCCACTTGAGGCATCCTCACTGAAACCCAGACCCACAAGGATTAACTCCATTAGTTAACATTGATCCCCAAATTCTCATTGGTACAGTAAGACATGAAACACAGAAATGGCCATAGCTATTAGTAATAGGGCAGAGTAGTTATTTGAAGATAATTAAGGTTATCTATCTACCAAAATGGAAAAAATAGAAAAATATTAAAAATAAATTAGGTGAAGTGGCTGGATAAAATATCCATGATTCATTAGTTGTTCATATGCTAGTAATAAGCAATCAGAAGATAACAGACCCTCCCACAATATCAGCAAAACAAATCATCATGAAATTCTTAATCTAAAAATCTGATGTACATAAAGAAACCACAAGATTTTACTAAGAGTTATAAAGAGATGCATTGTGTTCCCACAAGATGATTTAATTATATAAACTAATTTAATAAAACTATGACAAAATAGCCATGG
Organism: Ondatra zibethicus; assembly: GCA_004026605.1. Lineage (NCBI taxonomy): Eukaryota > Metazoa > Chordata > Mammalia > Rodentia > Cricetidae > Ondatra > Ondatra zibethicus. The sequence continues at coordinate 51,410 of PVIU01011293.1, forward strand.
TGAGATACTGGTTATTAGAAATAATGTTTAAACAACTTGGCAAGGTGGAATAAGGCATTAATTCCAGCACTGAGGAGGAGAGGATCAATGTCATCTTTGGCTACATAAGGAATTTGAGGCTAGACTAGGATAGATAGAATTCTTTCTCAAACAAAGAACAATAAGAACAACAAAAGTATGTTTAAAATGATTTTAAATATCATAGGGAAAATGTCATGATAAAGTGTTAAGTAAAAATCCATGATAAAAACTGTCAATAAAGGAGTAGGGGTATAGCTCAGTCATATAGCATATGTTTACCATGCACCAGACCTCGGGGTCAAAGCTCATCATTAAAACTCTTCCACAAAAACTATGTAGAAGGATTCCAATTATGTGGAAATATAATCTAAAGTAGTAGGAAATATATATAAATGTTAGCTACAGTATAACTTCATGGTTATATAGCAATGCTCAAAGATTTTAGTTTTAATTATGTGTGCATGTTTGTGCAGATGTAAGTGCAGGTGTCTGTGGAGTCTAGAAGAGGGCATTGGATCCCCTGAAGTTGGAGTTACAGGCCACCTTAAGTGGGTGCTGGAAACTGAACTTGGGTCCTCTGCAAGAGAGATACTGGCTCTTAATTGCTGAGCCACCTCTTCTATTCTACCCAAAAGTTTAATTTGATACTTTGAAACTTTATGATGATCACAAATTATAATTAATTCCATTAACTTTATAACCAGAAAAACTATTTTCAAGACGTTTACTACTGGTATCTAAACAATATATATTTATACCAAAATCAGTCTTCCCCATTAACAAAGGGTACTATTTTCTAGGGGTTGAACTCAGACCATCAGTCTTGTACAGTAAGTGCTTTTACTCACTGAGACTTCTTCCTGACCCTATATTCATTAACAACAACAAACAACAACAACACCTCTGGTTTGGAAACAGAGAGGGTTCCAAGTATCCCAGGCTAGCTTGGAATCACTATGTAACCAAGGATAGACTTGAATTCCTCATCCTCCTTCCTGCACTTCAATCACTGAGGTTACATATGTGTGCTACCATGCCCAATTTATGTCGTGCTGGGATGGAACCAGGGC
>PVIU01011293.1:57500-65463 GCA_004026605.1 Ondatra zibethicus
ATGGGACAACACTCGTAATATAGTAGCAAGTGAATGAGAAAAATGTTGTATAGGATGAATCCTGCTTAAACGATGTGTTGTGTGCACAGAGAAAAAATAAATATTAGGTGTCTCTAAAGGACGCTTTAGCTGACTTATTTTCTTTGTGCATTGCTGCTCTTTCCAACCCTTTTACAGAATGCATGTTACTGTTGTGAAAAGATAAAAGTTCAATGCAGAAAGCACCTGTGCAAGGTGGGACTCAAGCTCTCAAGATCCTCCACTGGGTACAGAATGCTTCTCCCTGAAAGAAGTACTGAACCTTTGGGAGACATAAGACATTTGTTCTCTAGTAATCAGCTTCCTTTCTAGAGCAATGGGAAGTTACAGAAGCAATACCTCCCACACAGCTCTCCCAGCTTTTGAGTTTCATTGCAGCAAACGAAACAAGATTTTTCTATGTTCAGTCCTCAAATGTGAGGGCAGAAAGCCAAGTGTTCCCTCCCCAGAGTTATTATTCACCAATGTCAAGGCTTGAGAACCAACAGAACTGAGTATGAGGCATGACAGTCAGATACTTCATGTTGCCAGGGTGACTTAAATCCAAAGTGCCGAATATGTGAATCCTTTACAATGGACAGGATGTTGGTTAAGCCCAAGGTAGTCATTTAAATCCACATATATGTCAGTCAGCATAAAAGATTAGTTATACATATCTCCAACCCTATTCACTGAAGCGGGTGTTATATACATATGTAGTTTAAAATATAATTCTTCAGCATTTTAAACATAACACTTATCTTTTCAATGGCCGGTTAGAAGTGTTAACTTTTTCTGTGAAGAGTAATCTATTTCATTTTACATGCAGTGACAAATTTGAATATGTATGACATTATACACTGCATTAATGACCAAGGCGAAGCCTTATAAAATTAGCTAAGTCATTAAAGCAAGTACCTTGAACACATTTGAAGTGGCTATTTATAGGAATGATATCTTGAACATGCTGTTCCTTCCCATGCAACTGGATTATTAACCTAGAACACAGAAGAATGTATTAACAAATAGCTACTGAAAATGCCAAATCTTTAGCAACAAAACACTTTGCTGTCTTGCTACACAAAAATAATATGTGTTTATTGGACTTGTTGCATTTAGTCCATTTGATCTGAGCATCACAATTAGTAAATGCTGCTCAAGGGCTAAGAGTGGTGATCAATATCTGAACATCCAAACTGGCTTACATGCATAAAGAATGTATATGTCTATGTCTTAAAAACAGTCTTAAGAGCATGCATTGCAAGTTACACACCTTCATTTTATAAACATCAGACTGGAGAACCTATAACTTTAAGGGAATTCGCTGATGGCAGGGACCATGGCTATCTTTTTGGTCATAGTATTTCTAGTGCTTAGTTCAGAGACTGGCATGTCACAGACACTCAGGTACACTGAATCAATGAACCAGACAACCTGTTCTTTAGTTTTTCACGTTCGGGTTCATGTCTTTGACCAAAGAAGGGTTCTGTCTCTTTCATACATGCATGTAGGTTGCTGGAGGAATAAGAAGAATTATTCCTGGACCAGTAAAATAACAGCAAAGAGGTAGCCCAAACCATAAGTGGGTTGCCTTCACACCCTTTGTGTATGTTCTCTGGTTTCTAACTTCAGGCTGGTATTTTTTTTTAATGCAAGCACGAATGAATTTGGCTTCCAAGTATGAAGTTCAAGACTTCTAAATTCATGTATACTCACTCCTTACATTGTTGAGACAGGGTTTCACTGTAGTTTGAACTGTAGTTCAGGCTGGCCTATAACTCAGTATATAGCTCAGGCTGATCTTAAACCCATGATCTTCCTGCTCAGCCTCCAAAGTGCAGGGATTGTAGATGCATGCCACCACGTTGGGCTCATTTTTTAAAAATCACTTCTTCTTAGTGGCACAGAATCCAAGTATAACCTAATTCGCAAACCGCTGTTCTAAACATCAACTGCTTCCCTGCTTCCTTCAGAACAAGCACTCTTCAGTTTTGTTCAAGAATATCTCTTTTCTTCCTGAGCCCCACTTCAAATATACCCTCCTCTGTGAAGCCTTTTCCGAACAGTTCCAAGCAGAACCAGCAATCTTTTCCCCCTAGCCTGGCCTTCCAACAGAACACTTAAACAGCAATTACATTAATTTCCCCTCGAGTGGAGCTCCTTCAGAGCAATGACCCTATTCAGATCTGTCTACAGTCTAGCAGATACTCAATGACTACTGGTTGAATAGGTGAACAACTTTAATTACACTATAAGCAGAGGTTAATTTCCAAATGAAACTCCCCGAAGAAATAAATATTTTTAACATTTCATTGTTTTCCCCACAAAACCACGTATGTTTATTTTTCATTTTGGTCTCTTAAGCAAAGCTCTTCCATATTCAGAACCACAGAGCTAAATGTGGAGCTAGGCTTCAAGTTCTAAGACAAAAAGTCTGAAAGTAAAAACTTCTGGACACCTAGGTCAGAGAAGACATTAAGAGGAAGAAAAAAAAAACCTTTGAGGTATACAGATGGTATTATAGTTTAGGTGTCTGCAGTGAATGTTTCAAAAGGAATTTCATGGCCACACCTTTAATCCCAGCACTTGGAGAGACAGACAGGCAGATCTCTGAGTTCAAGGCCAGCCTGGTCTACAAAATGAGTTCCAGGACAGCCAGGGCTACACAGATACCCTGTCTAGAAAACAAAACAAGACTTTTTTCTGTGGAATTCTGGATTATACTGCATAGGTTTAGATCTCAGCTATGCAATGTTGTAACTGAACAAGTAACCTAGCCTCACTTTCTCTATCTATAAAGGGGCATGATAAGCACTTAGAGCCATCAACAAGTCCCCATGCATTAGTTGATGCTATACCCTTAGCATTTATATGGACTCACACCACAAGGATTTGATTTCTCTGTGGGGAAATAGTCAAGAGTGCTCCCCTTGCCAAGTTTAAAAGTTTTTCTAGTACAAGAGATGAGACAGGACAAATTTCTTATCCTAAGACCAGCTACTGGCTCTCATTTTAGAGTTCTTAAACCCACTAAACAGGGGGTTCGATTCCTGTGTTGTGGTCATTTCAATGATGTAGCTCTTCCACTTGATGCTTATAACTTTGGTTTTTTTTTTTAATTGAAGAGGAAACCAAGATACATAGAATCTACTGGTTTGTGCAGGTTATACTTCTTCATACTGTTTCCACCTTTCGACATGGTAGTGGAATCGAACCTTTCAATTCACTGTTCCATTGAATGTACTCTTATTAAACTAGTCTTCCTGGATTTTTATAAAGTCTAGAGAAAATAACATGAATGTCTCACATCAGCACAACCGACCAAGCAGGATCTAGGAAAGAGCTGCTTCAAAGATCTAGTTAAAATCAGTTACAACTGCTGCTTCAAAGATCTAGTTGAAATCAGTTACAACTGGTTACAACTGTCACCCATAGCCTCAAGGCAAGGCTTGTGGTACTTTTCTTCTGTGTGCAGCTAGAGACAGAGGATTAAAAAGTAGGGCTTGAGACAGTTTTTCATGCAGAATCCAATGTTAAGAGATGTTCAGATTTAAGTGATCAACAATTGTTAAACGGGGAGGAAAATTGATTCCCAGAAACCAGTGAACCAAGGGTAGTAGCTTGCTCACATACAGAGATAGGGCATTGTGATATATAATGGTAACCATGGAAACTTAAGATGAAGCATTAGTGACAAGGGAGCAAGGTTAGCAGCTGTGCGATAGCTTATCAAAATAATCTTTTGCTCAGTCAACAGTATTTACTGAGCTCCTATCATCCAAGGAAGTGACTTGCACTGATAAAATGTCAAATATTGCTTTATTTCTGTACATTTCATTAGCTTTTCTTTCCAACAGTCCAGTCCAGTGAGACAGTTACTGCCCTACGCCAACAAATTAGTGAATTAATGAATATGCCTTCAAGCAAATGGAAAAAGAGGATCCAGGGACGGGAAGAGCCAGTCGAATGGGGAAAAGACAAGTCTGGAACATTAACAGTAGAGCATTTCCATAGCACTTTTACTTTGTAAACCACTTTTGCATTTATGATTCCCCCAGTTAAACCTCCAAAAGTTCTAAGACAGTTTATGCTTTTATTCAACGGAAAAGGAAAGAAACCAAGATTCAGAAAACCTTATTAACTTGGTTACACAACACATGTCAGTTACAGGGTGCAGGAACTAAGAACCCAGGCTTCCTGCTTCCCTGTCCATTGTGCCCTTCCACTGAGCCACAGGGCCTGGAGTTATCTAGCAACTTAGAAGTTGGTGATGGGAGGCCTCTGCTCAGGAAGCGCTCACTCTGCACACCTGGCTGTGAACCTGTTGCCCTCTTGGCCAAGGGGGCTGGCTCCTTGCGGTTTCGGACTCAGGGAGGTTTATGGAAGAAGGCGCTCTCCTCCGTGGGAGTCAGGTGGTTACTTACTCATATTGCCCGTTCCTCTGGGCTAGGGTCAGGGCGCAGGGCTCCCGGAGGGGACCCTTCATCTCCAAACCCTCCACCATATGCAGGCACTGGTCAAGGGTCTCTCTCTCTCTCTCTCTTTTTTTTTTGCAAACTCAGCCAAGGAGGGGTGACACGGGGCCGGGCGCACACCGGCCGCCCTCCTTGGTTCCCCCAGTGTCCCTTCCCGAGCCGGCCCCCTTTCCCTGCTCCGCTCAGCCCCCAGGACGTACTTGCGGGCACCCCGGCCCGCGCCCCCCGCCCCTGTGGCCTCCCTTCCCCTTCCCCCATCTCTCAGTCGGATACTGCCAGGGGCTGAGCTCCGATCGGGAGCTGCGGCTCCATCAGGGCGGCCTCCAGGCTCTGCGGGGCTGCGGACTGCCAGTGGATTCCACGACACCGCCTCCTGCGGCCTGCCGCCCACCCGCCTCGGCTAGGCGGACAGAAAGGGCTCGGGCGCCAGCGGGCGCTGGGAAGCCCGGGAGCCCGGGAGCCTGGGAGGCAGCCGGGGAGCTGGGGAACTGGGGAGCTGGGAGGAGAGTGTCTGACCCGAGAGAGAGAGCGGCGCCTCCCGCCCCCGCCCGCCTGCCAGGCCGCCGCAGATTTCGCCCCCTGCGACCAACCTGGGGAACTGCAGCCAGACAGCCGAAGGACTTCAGGACTCCGTTGCCGCTGGTCCAGCAGAAGGCAAAGCACCAGAAAGGTTCTGAGGACTTTGAAGACAGTCGGAGAAAAGAAACAGCCACATCGAATGAGCTGGGCCGATAGGAACCATAGCATGATGCAAAAACAACAACAACAACAACACTTTAAGGTTATGAAGCTCTCTGTTAGCCATCTTCTAAGGTGTTTTCTCTTTCCATGTTTTTCTCCCATCCCCTAAATTGGGAAATTACCCATAGCTTAGCCCTCTGGCCCACCCCCACCCCTGTATTTCATCCTCCTCAGGTGCCTTCCGAATTTGTGAAGTTCAAGCACACATGCCTAATCCATTTCACTCAGCCATCAGCCCTGAAAACTTAAAAGCTACATGCTTTCTTCCTCTCTCATGATCGTTTTTATCCAAATAAACCTTATTCATATTTTCTTTGGAATGACTTTTTCAATTTCTTGTTTTCTCTCCTTTCAAATGGCCACGTAAGCAAGTTTCGTGATATATGAACTGGGTTACTGAATCCTCCCCCACCCCAAGAAACCCTGCAATTTTTCCAGGCTGTTAATAGCCGCCCAAAAGTACTACCACTTCAGTTGTGTTATTCTTTTGCTTCAGAATCTATATTTGACTAGATATCAAGACTTACTTTAAAGCTATGCTAGTTAAGACTATATAGTATGAGCACAGACCAATGGATCAGAATACACAGCCCTTAAATAGATCCATCCACATATAGAAGATGGATACTCAGTATATATGCCATTTCATAACAGCGAAGAAAGAATAGATTCTTCATTAAATACCACCGGGGATATTGATTTTTTCCACATGTAAAATTATATAGTTAGATCCTTATCTCACACCGTGGATGGAAAAATTGATTGCAGGAGGTATTATAGTTAGTAGTCAGCCTGAGCCCACTAGACAAGCTGCGTGTGCTCTATATGTCAGAGCTGGGGAGGTGAGGTTAACCAAGCACTTTAGAGCCCAGAAGATCACAAATGAGACCCAGATATCTGACATTAAACTTTTTTAAAGATTTATTATATTTTAAAGATTTATTTATTATGTATACAGTATTTTCAGTACTCTGCCTGCAGGCCAGAAGAGGTCACCAGATCTCATTACAGATGGTTGTGAGCCACCATGTAGTTGCTGGGAATTGAACTTGGGACCTTTGGAAGAGCGGGCAGTGCTCTTAACGGCTGAGCCATCTTTCCAGTCCCGACATTAAACTTTTTACACTGTTAGATTTTTCTGCCTTGACCTGATTTTAACTGTGCCCAGGCTCTTCCCTCTGGAATAAGAAGGTATGAAACTTATTTTGGATTTTATAGCAGCCTATAGTTAAGAGACTTTAGACCTTTAAAGAGAATGGGCTTTTAAAATAATTGGTATTTTTAAAAGACTAAAACTATTTTTTGTTTGTTTTTCAAGACCCATTTTCTCTTTTCAAAAGTCCTGGCTGTCCTGGAAATCACTCTGTAGGCCAGGTTGACTTTGAACTCACAGAGATCCATCTGCCTCTGCCTTCCAAGTGCTGGGATTAAAGATATGCACCACCACTGCTCGACAACTTTAAAACATGTATTGGGATTAACATGAGATCCCAGAGAAAAGACATATAAAAGGATTGGTTTAAAATTGTGTGTTCGTGTGTCAGAATTGACAAAGGGTGGAATGTCATAGGGTTTGTAAGCTCAACACAAGCATAGACATACCCAGGAGGAAGGAATCCCAACTGGGGAATTGCCTGTATCAGATTGGCCTGTGAAGGCATTCTTCTGATTACTGATGTGGCACAGTTCAGTCCACTGAACAGACAGGCCTATGCTGTATATGAAAGATAGCTAAGCAAGCCAAGGGAAATGAGCCAGTAGGCAGTTCCTCTAGGATTCCTTGCTTCAGCTCCTGTGCTGGCTTCTGTTGATGACGGATTCTAACCTGGAAGATGAAATAAGCCCCTTTCCTCCTCAAGTTGGTTCTGGTCAGTGTTTTATCACTGCAACAGAAAACTAGGACGGGTAGGTTAAAAATCAAATGGTGAGAAGCAAAACTTTGCAACTTTCAGAAGAAAGTGGGAGAGCAGGTGTGGGGGCTATGGACCAGTGATAATACGGACATTTAGTATGCACAAGTCCCTGCAACCCCCAGCGCCGAAATTATTATCTGAAAATACAGTGAGAATGATACCTTTAGTTACACCACTTTTCACAATGCATATAGTTTAAGACAATAGAGTGAGGCACGATAACACATGCCTGATACTCAGTACTCAGCATCTAAAGCAGGTGGATTGTGAGTTTGAGGCTAGCCGGGGTAACACAGCAAGTTCAAGACTAGTTGAAGTTATATAATGAGATCTTATTTCAAGGAAAACAAGGAGATGAAACTCATCTTAGTGGTAAAATGCTTATTTACCACGTTCCAGGCTTTGGGGTTAATACCTAACAATACAACACACACACACACACACACACGTACACACGCACACACACACACACACACCATCTAGTAGAGAACAACAAAATATATGAATAAATAATTGATTGTCAAGTATACCTTAGTGACTGATAAAACATAAAAGGATGCACACCTTTATTACTACTCAGGAAAACTAAAACATAAAACCATGAAATACTGCTTCACAATCATTTGTTTGGCAAAACATTGAAAACTTAGGTAGCGTCTGTTAGGTCTCAGGCCCTCTATATGTCTAGAAATGATTTCAAGCTGGACAATAGAAGGATCTCTGATGGTTAGATAAAAGCCAGCATTCCTCAGGAGCTTGTGAAACAGGTTTTCCATCCCCCAAATGAAGCCCTCCCTCCAGCTACCTTATTATAAT